>LSYV01000044.1:687100-697894 GCA_001584585.1 Gonium pectorale
AAACGGGTCCCCCCATCCAGCTGGCACTACCGGCACATCTTAACTCTCGTCTCGCCGCTAGGGAAGTCGGCGGGGTGCTCCAGTCACATGGGGCAGCCGCCACCGAGCATAAGCCTGTAAGCAAAGCTATCCAATACTTTGCCAGTGGGTATGAGCAACGACGCGAAGTGCGTTACCCGCGCGCTAACAAATCCGTACGCAATTTAGGCACGTGAATCTTATCCTCCCGACACAAGGCAATGAGGGAATGCATGGCTCGCCTCCCAGACTTCAAGAGCTCTTCCGCGCACCTGGTGAAGGCGCCGTCCTGGCCCGTACGTCAACCCCAGGTACTTAGCGGTCTCACTTTCGTTCAGGGTCCTGAGCCGCTGGCCACACAAAATGTACGGGGCGCTGCGGAGGCGCTTTCTTTCTCCAACGCCTCTCTGGCCATTTCCCATGCATACTGGGCTCATACCTCGGCATTATGGCAGACGCGCATAATACTAATTACGTGTTTTTGGCAGGGTTCGGAGGCCCTTCTGCCTATAAGGGCAGTCTGCAAGTCCATCTTGCTGTGCATTTCCGTACAACCGTACGTGTGCCCGTCTAGCCGTCGCCGGCGTTCTGAAGACCTGGCTTGACAAAGCCCTCAGCACACCAGCCCTGCCAGCCGTGTTGACAGAACTGAGAGAAACCTGCACAGAAAGAGGGAGCCCGCCTCTACAGCCATACACATCTGAAGGTGCGACGGTTCCAGGAGGGCGGGTGGGTACAGAGCAAGACATGCGACGTTCGTCCCGCCCCCGAAAGACCGGCTTACCAGCTTACCGGGTTTGTCGAACTTCACCTGGTGGACCGCGGGTTTTCAAGGTCGAGCTGCGGTGTATGTTATTGTCGTCACGGCCACCGGTCCGACGGCGCTCAGCGGTTACTATACCGTCGTGCGCCCTGCCCGCCCAAGCGGCTGTATACAGACTTGGAATGATGAAATGATGAAACTGCACCATAGCCCCACAGGGTCCGACACCGGGCTTCCTCCAAGCACCTAAGTCACTATAATACGTTCGTCAGGATGTAAACCAAACTCCTCTTCCGGCTGGTGCCCTGGCTGCAAACACGTACACCTCTGTACGGCCGTGCGCGTCCACGAGCACGAGCCTGTCAGTCGCTGCGCAGGGAGAACTGAACAAGGCCAGCCTGTTTGCGTCGGGTGACTGGAGTACGTTGTGGCCCGGAACGCACGAAGGCAATCTTCCCGTACCGGCAACGCCTTACTGATATGCCCGGCGGGGCATGGCGGTGCCCAGCGGCCGTGGCTTTGCTAACCATCGCTGCCCCAAGTGTACGTCTGCGCTAAAGCCTCCTGGCTCGCATGCGCAAGCTTGGTGTTAGAAGAAAGAGAAACCTGCAGCCCAGCGTCACCAGCACGTAGTCTGCCCGCGCAGGGTCAGCAGCCCAGCACCTGTCGACCCTCTGCAGCGGCAACGGACCCAGAGAGACACCACTCCGTAATTGCTTTTCAGCCGCGGCGTGCCTGTGGAGCAACGCGGAGAACTGGGTCGCCAGCTGGGTGACCCGGGGGTCCTTGACATTACAATGCAAGTACGCATGACTCGACACAGTGGGAACGCACAATGTATCCAAACATGAGAACGCGGTGTGCCGTTTCAGCTGTCCGAAACCACGGAGCATGCCTTGATCCATTCGTCCATTTGCATTGTGCACACAGCAATATTTTCAATATAAAACGGCAGCAGGATGACGAGTAATAAGCGCACGGATTTGTCGAGGAAGACAGGGTGAAATACAGCGTTGCTCTTCGTTGACGCTTTACTGTATTTCGCTGCTAGTCGGGTTGTCGGCTTCACCCAAATCACCTTCTTCTGTTACCAGCGAATTATACAAACTTAATTCAAGCCTTTCGTAGCCCGACATACCTAACTAGCCTTGTACGCTTACAACAGTGTAGCGAACATGTCAACCAGCTCACGAGATAAGAAGGGAGGTTCCGTCGGACGGGTGCTGCCGTCGGGCGTGGCCCGACTTACAGTCTGCTCAATCCTATTGCTGGGCTTCGGTGGGGCGTTGTTGATGATCATGGGTGGAGTGCGCTTTATCAAGGCGCCTATACCGCAGCTTGGGGCGTCCCTGGGAGCTAACAACAAGGATGCGCCCAGGGGGCTGCGCTTGTTTGGGGAGAACAAGGGGTTCAAGCCTGTGAGGTATACCGAGCCGAACAACACCTTTGGTGAGGAAGGGCAGCGCGTCGGGTGTGTGTGGGGGGGTTGCGTCTGTCTGCGTGACAGCGTACATGTCTAGTAAACGACGGCGAGCAAAAGTTTCTTAGCGGACAGCCCCTGGATCCCCATCCCGCGCCCGACCCCACAAGTAACTCCTAGGAGCTTTGCGCTGTGGTGCTGGGCTGGGCTGCAAAACTGGGCGGAGCTGGGCTGACCTCGAGACGGCGGGACCGGGAGTGCGGGATTCGCGGCCGCGTACGGACGCGCGCGTTTGTGTGTCTGTATGTGTGTCGGGGTGCGTTCCGGGGCCGCGTCCCGGGCTTGTGGGACCTGTCCTACACGGGTCGGTTCATCGGTGGGGCGTCCGTGCTCCGCCATCCTCGTGCCAACAGTCCAGGCGAGTTTGGAAAGGACGTAGACTGGCCACCCCGCATCTGGTCACACCCGCCCGTCTGCTTCCCTCTTCCCCTGCCCACAGGCACCATCTTCAATGGCGAACTCATGTGAGTCGCGTATGGGTGATGTTGATGTTTATGTTGACGGTGCCCGGGCCCCGCGCTTGTGTCCCCAGCACATGTATGTAAGGAGCAGTGCTGCCTCGAGTGTT
Organism: Gonium pectorale; assembly: GCA_001584585.1. Lineage (NCBI taxonomy): Eukaryota > Viridiplantae > Chlorophyta > Chlorophyceae > Chlamydomonadales > Volvocaceae > Gonium > Gonium pectorale. The sequence continues at coordinate 689,930 of LSYV01000044.1, forward strand.
CGCCAGCCAGCCAGCAAGCCGGGCCGCCATCCGCCTCCTGCAAGCGCTGGGAATAACCCTTGGCGTGTATGTTAGGATCCAAAGTAACTAGTTACGGCACCGCGCTGGATCACGCCCTGGATCTGGGTCCTGGGCTTCTTCCTTGCCTCTTGCCTCTCCGCCTTGCATCCTGACTTCAATTCATCGTGACGTGGCTTTCCCTGCTGTTGTCAATCCTCGCCCTTGGCCGCGCGGCGCTCCTTTCCCCAACTCGTCCCGCTCCGCACGCCCGTCCACAGCAAGTACTACGGGTTCTTAACCGACAAGCGGGAGCCGGAAAAGCTGATCACAATGCTCAATGGAATGCACGAGGCGGGCATCTCCGCCGTGGTGTATAGCATTGTCTGGTGGGTACCGTACCGTACCGGATTCGCGGCAGGCAGCACGGGGCGGTTAACACAAGACACCCCGATGCCGCCTCGGCAGCCGGTGGCCTCCAAATCGCCGGGCGCACCGCCGCACGGGTCCGGGCTGTTTTGTGTTACCCACTTTACCTGGCCGCCCAGTTTGGCGTTGGCGCGCAAGGGACGTTGTTGCACCCAGACTCGCCTTGTCGGCAGCGGGGCGCTGTCCTTGCTGGTTGCCAACTTGCTGCGCGTGGGGCGTGCGCGGACCTCCCACGGGGCGAGGGCGGCCCCAAGGCGCCCCGGCCTCCTCCCAAGCGAGCCGGTTGTGCGGTGCACTGGCAGCGTCCAGCTACCGCACCGCCTTCTCATCGCGCCGGCTGCCGCCCCGCATGTTTGGCATGCGCCTTAGGCCTTCCTCTCGTGAGAGCGCTTTCAAAACCTCTGGGTTCCCGCATATTTGCTGCGCAGGAAGTCGATGGAGCCGGAGGAGGGCAAGATCCAGTGGGAACAACTTGCGTGGCTTATGAACACAACATGCCACAACTCTCCGCTCAAGGTGGGCTGCTCCGCCATCGCCAGGCCCTAGCGTACACTGCTCCGTGAGCGCCGCGTCGTTGAACTCCCGTCTACCCGCTTCGAAACTCCCGTCTCCGAACTCCCGTCTCTAACTCCTCCCCTTAACTCCCTTCTGGCCGGTTGCCCTGTTTTGGGCCCTGCCTGCTCGGGTCAAAGCCAACCGCCCGCCCCGGCCCTACAACCCCTTCTCGCCCTGATACTCTTGCAGGTGGATGTGATTGTGGACATGCTGCATGGCGCCGACTGGGTTCGAGCGCGGTACCCGACGTCTTGGCCCGTCGACGCGGATGGCCGCCCCTACGAGCACCGCATCTCCTGGTACCACCAGCCCGTCAACGAGGCGGCTCTGCGCTTCCTGGACAGCATCGTGAAGTACCTGGCGAAGAACTACGCCCCCTGCGCTGCCGCCATTCAGCCCGTGTACAACAACGAGTACGAGGTGCGAGATGGCGCATCCGTTCGCACGTGGTCTTTCCGTTTGCCTTGGGGGCGTGAGTGGGTGGTGGTGGGTTGTTCGCGGTGGTGGTCACGCGGCAGCCGGCGGGCGGCGGTGGCGACGGCTCTGCCGCGCGCAGATGGCCGAGCTCGCCTCATGTGATATAAATGGAACGGCGGACGCGGGGGCTCCGCAAGGGGTGAGGATGAGCGAGCCCAGCCTGCGATCGCCATGTGCATAGCCGCGGTAGGACGATGGTGGGATGCAGCCAAGAAGATGGTTACTGGAACTGTATCTCCGCGCCTCAGGAGCTGCGTGGCTTAGCTGGGGACCAGACGTGCCCCGCCCCCAAAAGAGCACACCTCGTGCCGCCACGAGCCGGCGGTTCCTGGGCCGACCTGCCCGCCTGTGTGCACGGGGGAAGGGCTCCTAATAGCGGTGGGTTCCGCTCATTGCTTTGGTCCTTTCGTGCCCCGACGATGCCTCCCCTGATTCCACCGCACCGCACGTGCGGCATCCCGCAGGCCAAGTACACCCAGGAGTACGACGCGTTCCAAGGTTGGTGTCGCCTGGGTGTGTGGCAACCTGGCAATGGCGGCCGTTGCGGTATCGCTGATACCGCTGTGCAGCTACCATGGGTGCCACAGAAGCGTAGCGGACGGGGCTTCAATTTCTGGTGTGTCTGCGCGTATGCTTGGCAAGGATTGTCATGGCCGGGTAGGACAGAAAAGCGGTCGGCGCGGTCCGGATTCTCAAAGGGCATGCTGCATGGCGGCTACGAGTTGCACGTACCTGCACTTAGAAAGGATAAAGATGGGAAACGGTTCGCGTCGCGGACACCGAATCGCATACTGTACTCAATGGAAGAACTCATGGAGGAGGGGGTGGTGCGCTGAGGTGCACATGACGGTGCCCATTTCCCAAACGCCGGGTCTGGAAGCCTGGCCGGGCTCTCTTGCGAAGGGGCACGCGCGCGCGACTGCCCGCGCCGGCTGGGAACCCCGATGCGCCACACGAAGTGAGACATTCTCCGCAACGCCTCCCCTCCCCCCTCCGCAGACTACTCGCAGCACGCGCTGCAGGCGTACCGCGACTGGCTTCGCGCGCGGTCGACGGACGTGCAGCTCTTCAACACGCGATGGGGCACCGCCTTCAAGACCTGGGAGGAAGTGCGGCCGCCCGTGCTGCACTCGGGCGACCTGACGGGAGTGGACTTCAACCCCAGGTGGGAAGACGCTTTGGGGGGCGTCGCAGGGGTTTTCGCATTGGCCTGCAGTGGGGCACCACCCCACAGGTGCTCGAGTGCGCTTCGCGGCGATGGGGTGCGCCCGCGCCCTCACGTTACGCGAACGGGCTTGATGCCGAATCCTTTGCGCGCTCTGCGCTGTGTGGGACCCTTTCGCCGGGCTTACCCCATCAACTGGCAGATCAGATCGACGCCCTAAGTGAAGCATTCGTGCCCGGTCGTGTGTGGGGGGCCGGGGCGGGGCATTGTGCTGCAGGTACTGGGACTTTCTCAAGTTCCGGATTGAGTTCGGCTCGGCCACGTACAACCGCGCGTGCGGCTTCGTCAAGGCGGCCGGGCTGCAGTGCTTCCATCACTTCCCCGAGGTGGGTGAAGAGGGCACCTGGCGGGGCTGCGAGGCTGCGGGTTGCTCCCGAGCTTGGGGACGGGCGCTCGCTGGACCTCTAGGCTCGCGGCTAAGGGGTGTGTCGCTGGGCATGCAGTGCAGCAGTCACTGGAGCCATACTAAGAGACACCTCGGCCTGCCATCGTTGTCTCCAAATCGCAGTTCTTCACGGTGCTGGATGCGAGTAAGCAGGGCCGTGAGCAGGGCGGCGTGGGGCATGTGCACGGCATGGATGGGTTGCTGAACTCGTGGAACGCAGGGTGGGCTCGGTTCGATACTGAACGCGGGCATGAATGCAAACGAAGCGCAACGAGCTGAAGCAAATGCACAGAAGCCACTGGTCGCAACGCAGGAGAGCCGCACATGAAGCATCGACAGGAGCACTTGCCATGGGGCCAGGCATCCTGCTCGCCTGCGCCCTTCCTCACCCTCCCACACCGCGCGCCAGCTCGGACCTCGTCTTGACTTCACCCGCCCACCAACACTCTTCCTGCCTCTGCTGCAGTGTACGGCGCGTCGATGTTCAAGCACATTGCAGGCAGCCCCAACACGGACTGGGTCATTATGGACTCCAACTTCCGTACGCCATACGGCACGGTCATAAAGCCCATCAAGCTGCGCATCTACGTCGGCGCTGCCGTGCCGTACGGGAAACCGACGTACTTTGAGGCGGCCGTGGAGCACTTTAACGACACGTACCTGCTGGTGGAGAGCTTCCGCGAGAGCTTGCTGTCGGGCGCTGGCAACCTGGGCATCACCAACTGGCACAGGCGCGTCAAGATGAGCGCGGCCCTCCACTCCGCCATGCGTCCCCAGTTCAACGACACCGGCTGCGAGCCCAACGAGCTGGTCGGGCTGTTCCTCCACCTCGACTCCTGCTCGGCGTACCACGGTCTGCAGGTGGGCCCGTACCACGGGCGGCAGGTTACGGTACCGCGCACAGCTTGGCCGTGGAGGGAGTTTGGGCCTTGGGCGGGGGCTGTTGGGAACGTGCAGCTGGGTGGGGCCGGCGGGGCGGCGCCTGAGAGCGGCGCAACGACGGGAAGGCCAACGGCCGTGACGAGGCGTGCCTTCTTTCCCGCCCTCGCCCTTGACCGATCCGATGCTCAATCCCCCTGAGGTGCCCCGTCTCTGTCCCGACTCCGCTGTGTCCCTCAGTGGAAGATGCCGCGGAAGGACCCCATCCACGACTTCGTCGAGGTGAGTTGTTCAGCAGGACGGCTAGCTGGGGGACGTAAGGCCGTGCAAAGTGTGCCGAGCATTCCTCCGGAGTGGAAACACGTCTGCAATTCGTCGAATGATCATTCCTGTCGTACCACACGGGCTGTGGCGTCAGGGAGGCTACGAGAGGACACTCTGTTGCCTGTACGCGGCCCGTGATGAGCCGCGGGCCGCCGCCCGCCTGCGCTACTAGAGGCCGCAGGGCTCCCTGCCGGAGCTGCCTTTCCTTGACCCCAGTGCGCTCTCGGCCTCGGCCTTGCCGGAATAGCCAGCCCCAATACCCTACCAGCCTCAACGCGCCCTTACGCCCCTTGACCCGCATCGCCCCGCGCTCCCTCCCTTCCCCGCGCGCCTCGGCCCCAGGAACTCGCAACCAACCTAACCGCCAACTGCCGGACCGATATCGCCGTCTACGTCGAGCTGGACCGCTTCCTCGCCGACATGGCCAACTTCACCCGCGTGGTGTTCGTGGAGCCGCTCGTACTGTACGACAGCACTGAGTTTGCGATGTACATGGAGGTGAAGCACGCGCTCAAGAGCGTGCCCCACGAAGTCGTCCTCATGCCCACCAACACCACCAGCGGCCCCCAGCTGGTGGTCTTCCAGGACCTCCCGAACTCCAACGCGGGGCATCATCACGGCAAGCACCCACCCGCCGCCGCCGCGCCCACGCCTGAGTCGACAGCCCCCGCGGCCGCCGCCACGCCCGCCGCAGCGGCGCCAGTGCCAGGTGGCGGTCCCGCCGCCGCCGGCACCACGTCCGCGTCGGCGGCTCCAGTGCCCGCCGGCGGCGGCGCTCCCGCCGCCGGCGCAGCAGCGGCCGCTGGTGCAGCCTCTGCGGCGCCTGCACAGGCAGCTGCCGTTGCAGGCGGCCCGGCTGGAGGAGCACCAGCGGCGGCAGCGGCAGCGTTATCCGCCGGGGCACCCGCAGCGAACGGCACGAAGCCGGCTCGGCAGTAGGCGTTAGGGCTCTGGTTCGTGGGACGTGCGGGCGTGTACGGTAAATCCAGGGATCTGCCCTTGGCATCCAAGTGAGGCCTGTGGGGGCCGGGGTGGGTTGCGACGGGGTGAGGCGAGACGGGTGGGGAGGGGGTTTATCACCAAGCTACGATGGGTGGGGACTTGAGCTCACGCCCCAATGGGAAATAACTTGACACCATAGACTAGAGGAGTAGGCTGCCCTCGGGCTTGCGTGCGGGGAAGTTACCTTACATGCTGCCTCGTGGGGTAACGGAATCGTGGTTTACAATGCGTGCCAAACGCACCTGGTCTTGGGCTTCAGCGTTTGGCGTTTGTCGACTGTGGGCAGCGAGCCCACCGGCATCTGAAGATAGCTGCGAGCATGACATTCATTCGCATCCACGTCGCATCCGCGGGAAGAACTCGGCTCGCCTGAACTCGGTGCGTAAGGCCCAGCTTTTCATGTCCCGAGGACAGATCCTGCCATAGACGGCCTCGTACGACGGACGGGCTTGGTTTTCCATGCACGCAAAACTTGCATAAAGGAAGCGCAAGAGTCGATGCGTGCTGTCGCGTCTGCCCTGTGAAGAGAGGTGGGGGCGAACGCACGATCGGGGGCGAGCGCGAGAAGATCTAATAATGCTCAGCACAGCATGTTGGACGCATGGCCGGGTTCGGTTTCGTTGGTGATGGTGAAAGGGTTCCGTGCCCTGGGCTCTGTTAGCCGGAAGGGTGCCGCTGTGTCGTAGATCAAGGACAGGAGCAGCTTTTGCGGCAGCGCTGGCGGGGCCGTGATGGCAGCGCAGTGTGGTTGGCAGAGCCAGACTGACCTCTCCTGTGCTCTGCGGAACAAACCACCAAACGGTGTTCTGCCGTCGAGCTCGGGGCGAAGCGGCAAGGCAGCTTGAAGGAGAGGCGTCTGCTTGCGAGTGAAGGGGTCTTAGCATTGTGAGCCGGAGCAGAGGTGCGTTGCTGGAACGCTGGAACGGTGTAGCATGGTTGACTCCACCGCTCGCTCCGGCGCTCTGGGAAGTCGTCGCTGCCCCTCGCCTTGTTAGACTCTACGACATCCCGAATGCTGTCTTATGATAAGAGCATTGCTTGGCGCTTTGAGTCCTGGATCTGTTGAGCGGATTGGATCTAGATCACCATTCAGACCGTAGCATGAACTAATTCGCCATTTATAAATTGCTTCGGTCTTTTTTGACGTGGCAATTGAAGTCCCTGGTTTCGGTTGCTGCGTCGCCGAGTAGGAACCCAATGACCCACGGGTCGCAGCACCACTAGCGGGGGGACGCCAGTCATCAGCCGTGTTCATATCACTGCAAAATTAACTCAAACTACAGGGCTTCATATTGTAGGTCGATACGTGTTGGGTCCGAGGGTCGTTGCGAATTTCGCGGAGGAAGGCCTCGCCTCCAGGAGCAGAGGGGCCTAATGAGAAGCAGACACTGAGCAGCACTGGGTCGAAATCGCAGGTTCCCAAGGCATTACTTTCCCGAGCCCTAGCATCCCAGAACGAACGTCATGAAGGAGTCTGCCTCGTCCTTGCCATCGCGCCGCAAGATGGCTGGCAGTAATAGCCCTGCCTTTTTGAAGATGGCCAGCGGCGGCCGCCATCCCGCTCCCAGCTACGAGGCCTACTCGGCCGAGCAGCGCTTCACCACCGATGTCGTAGGCGCACTCTTCATGCTGCTGCTCCACGTCGTCTACACGGCGCAAGGCGTCTCGCGGCCCGTGGGCAGCGCGCCCGGCTGCGAGGCGCAACGCACGGCCGGGACGTTGCTGCCCAGCTTCCCCTGCGGGGCCGGCATCGCAAAACAGGTGGCTCGCGGGAACTCAAATCCACAGGCTCTGGAGTGCGGGGTGCGAGTGGGTGATGACTGCACTCCTTGGCACAGCCTCATCATCGCCCAACTCCTGGAAACCCACGTGTGACCCCCCCCTGTCCCCGCTTGCCGGACTCCGCACAGGCCGTCCACGTGCTCCGCCACGGGCCGTGGTACGTGCTGGCCCGGCCCGCGAGGCTGCGGGACTGGGGCTGGCTGGCGCTGGCGGTCGACTACGTCGCGGTTGCGGGGCTGCTGCTCGCGCTCGTGGCGCAGCCGCGCTCGGGCCGGCTCTGGCGCCTCTGGCGAAGGTGCGCGGGACACGCCGTCTGGGCACCCTCCATCACCCAGAGCTATTGGAGGTCAAAGCATACAAAGTCAAATGTCGTACAATGCTACCCGTACGGTGCATACGGTGCATACGGTGCATACGGCGCTCGTGCATCGGGGGGCACTCGGCTTGCGCCATGTGGGTGACTGGGTGTGGCTGTCCTCTGCTGCCTGGCTGTCCCGCCCGTCGCCTCCTCCCGCAGGCACCGCAACACGGTCTTGCTCCTGCACGCCCCCCTGGCGAGGACGCTCTTCCACTGCGCCTCCTACGCGTCGCTCCCGCGGGCCCGCTGGAGCTCGTCGCCCTTCGCGCTCTACACGCTGGCGGTCGCCACGCGGCCCTTGCGGGACGCCCTGTTCACCGGCTCGTACGGCAGCATGCTGACGGTGCGGCGGCGCGTGTACGACGGGTGTGTGTGGCGCGCGCGCTGTGTGTGCGCTGTCGTACCCTCGTGAGCTACGAGGGTTCGCCGTCCACGGTAGGTTACTGCTTGCCTGTGGCCCGCCGTCCGCAGGTCCCGGTGCGCCACACCCTGCTGTACACATCGCTCGACGTGCTGGCGGCGTTCGCGCTCTCCCACGCCGTCGGCCCCACG
>LSYV01000044.1:698310-709856 GCA_001584585.1 Gonium pectorale
CGGCGATAATGCAATCGGCGCCGCTGCCGCTGCCGCCGCCGCAGCAGCAGCAGCAGCAGCAGCAGCGGCGCACAGCGCTGCCGACGTGTTGCCCGCCCTCGAGCCGGTCCAGCCGCCGCCGGCGGCGCCGCCGCTGCTACTGCACCGCATGCCGGTTTCACACCAGCTGGCGGCGGTGGCGGCCTACCTGGGTATCCCGCTGGCCATGTCGTTCCTCTCAGAGCGCCACCTGCGGGCCGGATACGCCCGAGTGCGCGCGGCAGCGGCAGCGGGCGGAGGGGGGCCGCAGCGGGAGTCGGCGGCCGGGGGCGGCCGCCCTGCTGGGAGCGGCGCCGGCGCCGTCGAGGCCTCCAGCTGCGCCGATCAGACCCCGCGCTGCGGCGCGCCGCATCCGCGTGTGTCGAAGCAGTGGGGAGAGTCGGAGCCGGCGCAGTGGGGTGAGTCGGACGGAAGCAAGTGCGGTGGGGAGGAGACAGCCGGCGGGGCGACCTCCCCGTCGTCGTCGGCATCCTCAGTGGCGGCGCTGGCGTCGGCCGTGGCGGCCGACGGCGCGCCAATTGCGTCGGCCAGTGCCGGCGACGCTGCCGAAGCCACCTGCGATGCCACCGCCGGCGGCGCCACACATCAGCAGCTGGGCGTTTCATACCTCAGGGGCCCGTACGGCGCAGCCTCCGCCGCCGCCGCTACCGCCCCCGCGGCAACCTCCACCGCGCTGACGGCGCCTCGCGCAGGGTTCGGCAGTTCGCGCCTGCTGTCGTACCGTGGACTCACCCACGTTCGGGCGGCCTCCGTCAAGGTCAGTTGTGGTTGTATCGGCGGACTTGCTACGTTGCTCGTGAGCATGCGACCAAAGGAGGCACACGGCACAGGTTCCTCCGTCGCAGCAGCACCTGAGTTTTCCTCCTCGAAGGAAACAAGCCTGGCACGACCGCTGTTGTGCTATTGCCGTACTAAACGGTTCATGCAGGTACTGCAGCACCCGGGCAGCTTCGAGGAGTACGGCTCCCGCCTGCTCGCGTCGGCGCCCGCCATCATGGAGCTCGTCGCGCCACCGACGTCAACCGGCACAGCCCACCGACCCACGGGTCGCCGCCCCCTGCCTGCTTCGGCCGCGGGCGCGGCGGCGGCGGCTGTCCGGGCCGTGGCTGTGCGCGGCTGTGTCCAGCTCATTACCTGGCGCCGCGAGTTCACGGGCGGGACTCGGCAGGCGGCGACCAGCTCCTCTGACGGCGGTGACGCGCTGCTGGCTGCGGTCGGCGCAATGCTGCCTGCTACGGAGGGCATCAGCGGCTTGGCGGTGCAGGCGGCAGTGGGAAGTGGCTTTGATGAGGCCGGGAGCGGCGCAGGCGGGATGGGGAGTGGAGGGCGTGGCCCGGCCGGCGCGGCCGAAGTCTGGGAGGCTGGGCAGCAGCTTGGCGTACAGCTGCTTGGGGTATCGCCCCCGGTGCTGGCACTGCCGCCGGCGCCGCCATTGAAGACGGCGGAGGAGGAGCTGGTCTGTGCAGGAGAGTCTCCTGTACGCATCTTGTTGCATAGCCCTCGTGCGCAGACGGCCAGGCTGCTGCTGCTGAGGGACGGCGGCGGCGGCATCGGTAGTGCCGGCGGCGTCACGGCCGCTGACTGCAGCTGCGGTGGCGGCGGCTGCAGCGCCGGCTGTGTGCTCCTGGGCGAGTTCGGCGTGGAGCTGCTGGAGGGGCTCCAGGAGTTGGAGCTGCGCCCGACGGCCCGCCAAGTATATGCCCTGTTGGCGGCTCCCGAGGTATGTGCGTACGGACAATGTACGAACGTGTACGAACGTGCGTGATGCGCTCTGTGTGCGTCGTCAACACCATCGTCCCGAGTCGCGGTCCGGAGCTCCGGACCCAGTGGCCAATGGCAGGGCGGGCTGCGGCAAAGAGGCATGTTTGGAGCGGGTGGTGCGTTCGGCGAGCGTTCATAGCGCGCTGGTGTGCATGGGCCGAATGGCGGCACTTCTCGAAAGCCTGCTCGTGGAATCGTACTCCTTCGTCCAACTGCGCAACGGGTGCACAACTGTCAACGAATGCAGGGCTCTGGTTTAGGCCGTGCTCGAGCTCCCACCGCGCAACCGCAGCCGCTGCTGCTGGCGCTGGTGCCTCCCGCACACGCACCAGCCGACGGAGACGGATACCGTGATGGTGACGGTGATGGCGCCGCCGTCGTCGACGGCGGCGATAGCGATGGCGGCGGTGGCCACAGCCCGCGCTTCAAAAGTGGTAGCGGCGGTGGTGCCCTGGGCTCGGCGGCGCCCCACGGGCGGACGCCGCCCTCGCCGCCCTCGCCGCCACTGGTGCACTTTATGGCGCCGCTGTTGCTGTTGCCGGCCCAAGCGGCGGCGGAGTTGTGTGTCCTGTGGGATCAGATCTCCTCTGCCGCCGCTGCCGCTGCGGACGGACCGCCCGCGATGGCAGTGATGCGTGAGGGTGGCCCGGCAGCAGAGGACAGGGATGGGCCGGCAGCTGAGCCAGCCGAAGCTCAGCCCCACAGCATCCAGGCGACAGCTGTGCTAGGCTGCCGCCAGCCCACCCTGCCCGCCTCCTCGGGAGTGCAGGAGAACGCCCAGTCCCAGGGCGCCCAGTCCCAGCTGCCTTCGTCCCCTCCTCCCCCTCATTATGCGGGCTGGTGTGAGGAGTATGCGCCACTGCTCCAGGACCTCGCATTCGTCCTGGAGGCCGCTGTGGCGGCGGAGGGGGAGGAGGAGGTGTGGCGGCGGCGGCGCGACGGCGGCGGCGTGCGGCACCAGGACGGCGCCGCGGCGGCAGCAGCAGCTGCAGCAGCGGACGCGGCTATGGAGGTGGTGGCAGCGCTGTTGGCGTACCTCGAGGCGGTCGACATGACAGCCACGGCGGCGCTGGTCAGGGCATCAGCGGCTACCATTGCAAGGGTCGCAGCGGTTGGAGCGGCGCCTGACGGTGCCGGCGGCGGCACTGCCGGTTCGAATGGCGGCAGTGGTAGCGGCGGCGCGGCTGGCCGGTCCGAATTGGTGGTGCCAAGGACAGCCGGCGTGACGTCCATGCTGCGGGGCCTCGCCACAGCCGCCTCCACAGCAGTGGCGCGCGGCAACGCCGCGTTCCTGAAGAGGAGTGCAGTGCCGGCCGCCGTGGCCCGCGCCGGGCGCCTGCTGTGTCGCGCTCCTCTTCGACTTCTCGTCACCGGTGCCGTGCAGCCCAAGGCCGTGGCGGCGGCGGCGCCGCCGCTGCCGCCGAACGCATCGGCAGACCCTGCTCCCTCAGCCGCCTGCGGCACGGGCTGCGACCCGCTAGGCTTGAGCGGCCCGTGGCCGCCAGCCCTGGAGCGGCGCTACTGCGCCTGGCGCGCGACGCGCCTGGCGTGCGCCGCGCCCTACGCGATGGCGGTCACCGCCCAGGCGTTCCTGCTGGCCATACTGCGCAGCGCCCTCGAGCGCTGCCCCGCGGCGCCGTTCTTCGCCGCCTACCTGGTGCTGCTGTGGGCTGCCGACAACGTGCCCTTCGCCGCCCTGATGCACCGCCTCCGCCATCCCGATTCCCGGCGGCGGCGGCGGCGGCGGCGGTGGCTGCCGTCCGGGCACGGTCCGTCCCCGCTCACGTGCGAAGACGGTGCGAGCGGCGACGGCGGCTGCAGCTCCGAGTCACAACCACCGCCATCGGCATCACCGTCGCCGCCGGCGTCGGCGTCGGAGACGGTGCCGGCGCGGTTGCGGAGCCGAGGCCCGGACGCGAGCGCTGCCCTGGCGGCGTACAACGCGTACGAGGCGTACGAGGCGGCGGCGGCGCTGGCGGCGCCGCTGCTCTCCATCGCGGTCCAGCTGGCGCTCCGGGCGGGTCTCCTGGCCACCAATCGCAGCCTGCACCACAACGCCCGGACCACCGCGGTGGTGGCGCTTCACCGTATCGTGCTGAGCTCGGTGCAGCCGGTGGACTGGCTGGCCTGGCTGGGCAGCGCCCGCGTCCGCGTCCGCTTTCATCCACGCCCCCTTGTGACGGGATTGGGGCTGGGGCTGGTACTGGCCGTGGCGACCGCGGCCGACGGCCTTGCGCTGGGCAGCGTGAATCCGGGATGGGGCTGGGGCCGCACAGCGGCGGCGGCGGTTGCCGTCCGCTCGGCGGCGGTGGCCGTGGCGGTGGTGCTGGAGTGCCTGGCGCGCTGGCAGTTTGGCTGCGAGCGGCGGAGGGGTGCGGAGCCGCCCTTCGGGGGAAGATGTGGCTGTGGGGGGCCTGCACACGACGGCGCGAGGGTCAAGGTGGCGTGACGGCCGTTTGGAGGAGGAGTTGCCGTTCGGAGGAGGGGTTCCCGTATTGTGGGGCAGGCAGGAAGGAAGGAAGGAAGCGCGTGCCGTTGTGGCGTTTAGGGAAGGTGGAGGGACATCATGCAGACGTGTACCAGAACATAGCTTAGCAAAATGTGGATGCGTTAACCGGCATGCTGGCAGTCGGGTTTGCTGTCGTCGGCGGCGAATGGGTGAAATACTGGAATCGTCTTCCTGCGAGATGGGAGGTGGCCAAAGGTAGCTACAGCTGGAGGTGGTTTGACGACGCGGCGGTGACGGCCGGGGGAGGCCGCGGCGTCGGGCGGATAGGGAGACGAGGTCGGCGTCATCTAAACAACGCAGATCTCCAGATATCCAATGAGTTCTCCAATCGCATTCGTGGATTATTCGTGCTTGGCAGGTGCGGTCTCTGTACGGGCGCCCTTTCGCCCGGGTACGCCAATGAACCACCGGAGCGGTAGGCCGTTGGCCGGTTGGCCGTTGGCCCCGGGCAAGGCGGCCATACTGCTGTTGTTGGCCGTTGTGGATGTTGGCTGCCACGGTGCTATCGCTCGTTGTGGTATTGCTGCACTTACTTGCACTTGTACTCACGGCGGCTGCCGTGCTCGCCCGTTTGGGGAGGAGCAGCAGCGGCGCATGCCTGTACAGTATGGTTACCAGCAACAACATAGGCAGTCCTTCTACGACTTGATTTGTATTTAGGCCAGCAGGCCAGCAATAATAATGAATCGGTTGTGAATTATCTCTGTACGGCTGTACACATGGCCTCCCGGGATGTATGTTGTTTGCCGAACCGTGCGGTGGAAACGTGGACATGCATGCAGCGCTTATGGGAAACCGCACGACTCAATGGCGCCGCATTGTGCACGTGGGCGATATGTCGTATGGGTGGTTTGGTCGAGGAGGTTGAATTGACCTGTTGTGGTACCCTGCAGACACCGGTGCGATACGCGGCGTTGCGAGTATTCCTCCCAAGCTCAACAAACATGATGCTCCTCGCGCGCCGAGCTGGCGACGGCCCCCTTTGACCAGTGATCAATACTGCTGAAGCAGCTGGTCTATTTGAGAGGCCCGCTCACGCTGGGACAATCTGGGACTGGGAGACGGCCAGACTCGTCCGGGAGGTGGGCAGTGAGCGAGGTCATGTCATCGTAACATGGCTTCACGCTGTGTAACGTCAGAGTGTGACAACGCCAGGCATGGAGCCAGAGCGCGAATCGGCCGGGGCATCTGTTCGATGCTCTATCCTCTAATGGACCAAATGCCCTCATACCCATTAAACAAACCCCTTATAATGCGCACCATGCCGACCCATGGGTCATCGCTGGACCATTGCAGCAGCATTGCGCCAGCACAGTGTAGGATTACGGATTTGCGGCGTGCGCCCCACCCCCACCCCAGATGTCCAACCGGCCCGGACACATGAATCCGACTGGTAGCACCCGGGATTCCGACTGCGCACAGCCACGACACCGAAACGGCCAGAGGGAGCTGGTTCCCGCTTTTCCCGCCAGTATACATTTCTCCACATACGAGACGATGTATAGGCTGCAATCTTACAGTGAGGTGACAAGTTGTCACACCCAATCACCAGCAGCCGTTGTACCATGCTGTATTAGCCGTCAAAGTATCTCCATGCTGAATCTCACGGCGTGCATTCTGAACCTACCATCGACCACTGCAGCAACAAAGAAGCGAAAGCAAAAATAGGCAAGCCACCTCGACTGACACATGTACACAAACGCCGCTGGTATCTCGGGCTAACGGGCCATCTGGACCCATTATCTTGTATTTGGACTGCTATGAAACGCGTGGCCAGCACCACACCGGGGGGCTGGTCCCGTGCGGCAAGGACTGAGGTGTGCAGCAGCTGCTCGGACGAACAGAGGAAACAGCACTGCGGTGGGGTTTCCAGGGCAGCTGCAGTTGCTTAGGGCTGCAGGCTGTCCCTTTGGGTTGAGCAAGGGGGTACAGCGGTCCCCCACACCCCTCGCCTCGCGGCGTTGAGGTGGTCTCGCGTTGGGGTGTGTAGCGCCCCAGGCCAGCGTCGGCCCGGAGATGTAACACCACAAAAACACACACGTCATGCAAGCCCACGCAGCCCAGTCGCAACCCCATGCAGCCCATGCAGCCCAATCGCACCCCATTGCTGAGGCAAGGGCCGGGGTTAGGCACCTATGGCTTCATCGATGCAGGGTGCCCAAGTCTCGCCGGTCGTGTCGGGAGCATATGCCCCGATGCCCGCCCGGTCCTCATTTTTACCGGGCTGCACGATGAGCTGACGGCACACGACGGCATTCGCGGCAGTGCTGGAAAGTCGCTACTCGCTAGAAAGAGTTGCCACGGTGATGTCGGCGTACCGGATCCGGAGGTGGACGAGGGAGGCTTGAGAGGCATGAGCGCAGCGGGGTGCAGGCCTCGTCCGGGATACACACACGCACTGCTGTCCCGATTCGTCAGCACACCGATATGCTGAGCGCGGGGCACCAGCGGAGTAGCCTCGCGTGTAGATAGAATGAATGATAACAACGGAAGATTGTCCGTCGTTAGTCAACGGCCAGTCGGCTACGCTACTGGTGGCGCTCTGGGATACGAATGCCGTACAGTAACTGTCAGAACGACTTGAGAGCTGCGGTGTCCTTTGCGTCCCGGGCCGGCGTTATTGCAGCGCGCGTAGCAAGGGCGTACGATCATTAGACTGCGCGTTCCCGCGAGCAACACCAGCATGGTACCCCGTTGGCTTCAGGATGTCGTGAACGCACTATGCATAATGCCTCGCTCAGTTGCGGTGGCGGCGCCGCGGGGTGGCTCCCTGCGCATGGTGTCGGGGGCCCCGCGGGAGGCCGGCGCTGACCCTCTGTACAAGGCAAGGCCCCGCCGCTTACCATCCAAATGCCAAATGCACGGTTCCAGCTGTTTGGATGTTGGCCATGCACGTCCTGCGCATGCCATACGCGTTACGGTGCGTACGGCATGGTGGCTGTGCGCCCGGCTGCCGGGAACGACCCTGCCTTCATTTTCCTTCCTGGGGCCCGCTTGTGCAGTAGACCGCCATCTTCTGCCACGGGGCATGGAGGATGAAACACGAGGCAGCCGCTGCCCAAGGCACATGGACTACGTCAACTCGCAGACCTGCAATATATTCAAGCAGAGACTGTGGGTAACGGTATTGCAATCGCACCGGAAGCAGCGGTGATGTAGTGCTGTCGCGCCCCAACGGTTTTCGTCACGACAGCTCGTGCGCGGACCCACGGTGTGCTGCATTGCCACCTGGGCGCGCCGACCACCGAGGACGCGCCCACGGCCCAATCGCACCTGTTACGGTGACTGTAACTGCTGTAACTGTAACTGTAACTGTATGCTCCTTGACCGTCTACTGCACTTGAAAAGTAGGCCGGAAAGCTTCATACAAGATTGAAAAGGGTGCAGCCCCGTACATCACTCCTTGTAAGCCGTGTTTGTGAGTGGGTGTTCGATCCGCGTGCTAAGGCAGACAGGGCGAGCGGGAAAGGAAAGAGGCGAGGCGCTGGTTTGCCGGAGGACTGGAGGAGAGTGCATGTGCAGTCCCGCGCTCTTCCTGGCGGCTTCGGTGGCCTCCAAGCAGCCCTTCGTCGGCACTCCGCGGGGGCATGGGGGGCCTGTTCGGCGGATCAGGCCGCTTGAAGTTTTGCATGGATCCTCTGACCCAACCCTTCAAATTGCGGGCCCTACCGTGCTCCTCCGCCGCGGCCTCATCCTGCCCAGCGTGCGTGCAAGCTAGCACCTGAGCCCCCACGCCGCCGCCGCCGCGGCAGTGGCGCCCGTTGTGGGCGAGGCGCTGAAGGTGGGGCACGCTGCTGCCGGGGTGCGCCGCATGTTTTTGGCCCGTGGCGGCCGCGGTGGCGGTGTGGCTACAGGTTACAGGTACGCGTCAATGTCGGGGAGGCCATGGGTCGATAGGTGGCAATGGCGCGACGCCGCGCGCGCTGTGTCGGGCAGCTGTGGGTGGCAAGCGTGCGCGGCGGCGGCTGGCGGCGCTGTGAGGCCCCGCCGCCGCCGCGGGTGCGAGCCGGCGGGCGTGGTTGTGCGGAACGCGAGCAGGGAGATGGCGACTGCGGCGGGAGCGGTGGGGGGCGCGGCTGCGGCGAGCCGGCGGCGCGGTGAAGGGATGTGGGGGGTGGAAAGGCGCATGGCACGGCTCGTGCGGGCGGCATGCGCGCACGGCCATGGGTTCCAGGACGTGCGGACGTTACGATGATTAGATACCCACATCCTCCAGCAGGTCAGGCTTGGTGCCTGCGCCTGCGCTGTCGATTTGCTTGTATCCGGTGTGCGGTGATGCTGAGCATAAAAACGGCAAGCACTGCCCGCGCGGGCCTTCGTCGGTACATGTGCGCTGTTGTTAGCCAAAGCCACAGGATCGTCATGCTTTACCCTTTGCTTGAGCTGTCCGCTACAGTCTATAGTCGCATCTCTTCTGGCAGGGGCGGCACTGAGTGCAGCGCCGCGTGCACTTTGCGCCACGGCGGCGGCACATGCAGAGTCACGTGCACGCCACGAGTCAGGCGGTTGCATAGGCCGCCCAACATTGGTGTACAGCGCCCTTGGCTCTTGCTTGGCGCAGACACCGAGAGGCCCCCACATCGAAATGTACGGCGCGTGCAGCAGACCCGCGGGTCATCAGCAAAAGGACTGAAGCAGATCGTCTACACATCTCGGACGTCGCCGCACCACCTACGAAACGCTGTACCTCCCTCCACAAGCGCCGCATCGAGCACCACCAAGCGTTGCCTAACTCATCTGCAACTTCACGCAAACCCTCGAGGCCTCCCTGCTGCGGAATTGGGCGGCGCACTGCTTCGAACGCAGGCAGGCGAGGCCACGCGCGACAACTGGCAACATGGCGTCCCTAGCGTATCCCCCCACGAACAACAGCCAGGGAAAGGGCAGTTACCGCCTGCTAAATCGGTAGGTCTTTAGCCCCACGTGGCTTCAGCGGGGAATGCAACGCCCCTCCCCCGAAGGCCACGCCGCCTCCCACCAAGGTAGGGGGTGCTGCGAACGCGGAAAGCGCCAAACGGTCCAGAAACAGGTCGAGAGGCAGGCGATTAGAACCGATACCTACGTCAAAGACAGTGCCATAGAGGACCGATGGTCTCTGTTGAAGTGCCCTGATGACCGAACGCAGCCGCTCAAAGCAAGTGAAGGGCGTAGACCAACCAGCACCTGGATGCTTCCCCCGTGGATACAAAACAAACCGCAGAGCCGCATGCTGCCAACCAGAATCCACAGACGGAGCACATCCTCAAACGCGGTATCCGACACAGACACTGTGAAGAACGCGTGCTGCGCTTCCGCCGCCACTCGGCGATCAGTCCCCCAGCCTCGCCGCCCGCGCCCAGTAAACCACCCTCCCAAGCTGGGTGCTTGCCCCTTACCACTAGCCCAGATACTATCGGATGCGGAGAGGTCTGCACCGACGCTGCCGAGCTGCCGAGCGCCCTACAGCACGGTGCCGTTCCGGCAGCCACACCATGTCGCTTAGCCCATCCACAGCAGCTGGCCCAGGCTGGGCCGCGGCTTTGTCGTCAGCATGCCGACGAGGATGATGGTGGGGATGAAGCCCCAGTGGACGATGGGCTGGGGTGTGGCGTGGGGAGGGGTGTCAGCGAAGCGGGGAGGGTGATGATAGCGGGCTTTGGCGAGCGAGATGCGCTGGCGGCTGATTGCGGCGCAGCAATCAGCGCAGCACGTGCACAGCGGGGGAAGATGCATCAAGTGTGGAGGTAGGCAGCGACCCACGCCGATGGTGGCGATGACGCCTTGTCGCGACACACCTTTCCGTAGGTGACCGCCAGATCCACAGCTTTCTCGAGCTGCTTAACGATGTCACTGTTCTTCGCCATTGCCTAGCTGCTTGCGTAAGATGCTCAAGCCACTACGATGGGTTTGTCTCCTTCACGTACTACAAGGGTTGCAGCGTAGGAAACGTCGTCACTGTCATAACCTGCCCTCCTCAACGAGACCTCCTCAAAGCCGTACGCGCTTTTTTCGCAAGCAAGAAACACTGCGCCATGATTGCATAGTGCATAGTTGGAAATGGAGAGCTTGAAACGTAGCGCCGATGAGGCTGGGGTGAATGGGGAGGGCGGTCCCGACTACAAGTCGGCCCGCTTGCCGGGTAAGGGCTTCATTCTCGCGTTGCGTCACGTCACGTATTGAGGACATGGAACGTTGCTTTTTCACCTCGGGGACTGCCAACGATCGCGTTGCTCTCTCATCGCGCAGACCGCTTTGAGTCGTGCGAGCCACGGCTGCGAGAGCGAATTGAGCGGCTGGTCGCAGGAGGCCTAGTGAGTTAGCACAGCCTGGGGCTAGCAGGGTCCGGCTTGGGTCCGATGTCCATTCTGTCGCCCGCAGGTTAGGGCCGACGACGTGGACGATAAGGCTCTCGACCTTTTGAAGGAGCAAAAGATTGACGATGCCATCAATGTCATCGACCAGTTCGAGCGGGCGGTGCAGGGAGGCAACGTTAAGAACAAAAGCGCCTACTTGGCCGGCGTTGCCACGCGCCACAAGCATTTTGGGCATGGACCCAAGCTAGCAAAGGAGGTGCAGCAGCGGCTGGAGCAGCTGTACCGCTCGGGCAAGATGCGGGACACGGTGGGTGACCGCTGCCCCCCTCCCTCGCTCCTCGTGCCCTCCCTCTCTCCTCGTGCCCTCCGTCTCTCCTCATGGCCTATCCCGTCCTCGTGCCCTCACCATGGTACCCCAGACTTCTACATGTAGCATCCATCGCTGCCGGATACCCACACTTGGCGAGCACGTCTCGTAAGGGTTTGGCCGCCTGACCCCCGGGGCTCCCGGGGATCCAACAGCACACGGTACCTGCCACCGCGCGGCTGCTGTCGCATCCGTAGCTGGCACAGCCGCTCCCTGGCTTGCCCTCCCACCCGGCCCCAACCCTGGCCTTGCGGTGGCCGTCCCTCGCAGCAGATTCTGGACACCAAGGTGCTGGAGGCCATCCACGACCTGGAGCCGGGCTTTGCGCTGCGCGTGATCGAGAACTTTGAGGGCAAGGACCTTGAGGACGCACGCAACGTGAACGCGCTCTTCATGTCCACCATCAAGATCACCAAGGAGCAGGTGGGGCGCACCGGGTGGCGGGGCGGCGGGGGAGGCGGGTGGTCCCCCGCTCCTCGCACTCTCACCCGCCCGCACAGCCGGGAGCGTCAGGACCGGGAGCATCAGCGCTCCTGGGGGGGGTAGGGGGTACACCGAAGGACGGGAACGGCGTGCT
>LSYV01000044.1:709876-761714 GCA_001584585.1 Gonium pectorale
CCAATCGCAACGAAGGAGGGTTGGTGAATTTGGTGGCAGACGCCCCGGAAGCTGCTGTTGCTGCTGACCGATGTGGCGGGCACAGGTGCTGCAATTGTGTTGCGCTTGGGGCCTGACCCGCGGTCCGCGTTTGCGGGGAAGCGTCAATACGGGTTGCCGACAGAGGCCCCACGCACGCCGCGTCACTACTATTCCGCACCCCGGGGCGGCATGCCACACCCCGCCAACGTGCTGCTCTCCCCCGGCGGCGTCACCGTCGCGGCGCGCCCCCGCCCCGTCGCCCCTGCCGTCTGGCGGCGCTCCTCGCCCGCTGCAGATCTCCCGCGAGCGTGCGTACGGCATGCCGCCGCCAGCACACGGCTATCGCGACGTCGCGCCGCCGCCGCACCACGGACCCCCGGCGCCGCACGGACACCCCCCGCCGCCGTACGGAATGCCCCCGCCGCCGTACTCGCCGCCGCCGTACTCTGCTCCGCCGCCGTACTCCGCGCCGCCGCCGTTCTCCGCGCCGCCGCCGCCGTACGGTGCACACTCGTCGTATGCGCCGCCCCTGACGCATGCGCCGCCGCCGCCGATGTTGGCAGGTTAGCGTCGCCAGGCTTAGGTCTAGGCTGAGTGCTTGTCATATGACCATTTCCACGGTTACCATCAAGTTGCGCAACCGCGGGCATGGGAAAGGTCGTGGGAACCGTCTCGGAGTTCCTTTTTCCCTTCCGGGTCTCTGCGAGCGGCTTCCAGGGTACTTCTCCAGACACCGCCGATCCCGTGCGTCCTCAACACCCACGCCGCCGTCCGCCACCCTCTGCGCCTCCGCACCCTCGCCGCCGCCCCTCCATTGGCTCCTCACCCGCTCCTGACGCACGCCCGGTCGGCCTGCCTGCCTGCCTCCCCGCCCCTCCCCCCTCCCTTTCCTCCCTCCTCTGCCCTGCGCTCCCACGTCGCCCGCAGGCCCCGTCGCAGGCCCCGCGCGTCGGCACTGCGGCGCGGAGCAGGCGGCCGCGGGCGTGCGCATCGACGAGCTGCACAACCTGAGCCCCCACGCGCCCTACGTGCCGGCGCCGGTGGCGCTGGCGCTCCAGCGCGCCTGGGACAGCGGCAACCGGCTGGTGTCGATGCTTGACGAGGGCTCGTGGAAAGCGCTCACGGAGATGGAGGCGTCGCACGGGCAGCAGGTGAGGCCGCCACCGTTGTTTTCTTCTACCGGGTTGTGGTTTTGGCTTATGTCTGGGTTTGGCCGCTCTTGGGGCTCGAGCGATGGACCCGCCGGAGAGTGTCGGTTTGCTCATGAGGAGGCGGAGGATCGGAAGGTGCTGGACGGGAGAAGTGCGGGCGTCGAGGCCCTGGATTCCGGTTGCGGGGGGGAGGGGTGTTTAAGTCCTCACAGTATGGGGAAAGCCCCCACGTGCTCCCAATTTGAATCACACGTGCGCACAACAGGGAGCGCCCGTCAGCCACTAGCGCACCCGCCGCCTGACGCGCCAAGTGGGGAGACACCGCAGCAGCAGCCCGGCTCCGATTCGCAGACCTCACTTCCGTCGTGGTTTGATTTGTCGCCCCTGAACTTGCAACGCGCGCTGCGTCTGGGAACGGGGATCCCACGTGCCTGTCACCCATCCGGTTCTCGTCGGCACGCCGTGTGCCGCTATCCGGACCTCCCTAAATGCCTTAATGATGAATGCCGTTTCACCCTCTACCCCACAGGTGGTCAACGAGGTGGTTGAGGCGATGAACAACCAGCAGATCCGCAACAGCAACGCCTTCCTCATCGTGAGTCGTGCGTGTGGGAGCGGCGGGCGCATGCACCGTGTTTGTTGGTGTCCTTCACACGCGTAGAGCTCTCTGGCCTTGCGCGCGAGCCCAAGCACCCGGGGCTGCACCAGAACTGTTGCCGCTCTCGACTGCTTCGGCATGTCGCTGCCAGCAACACCGCGTGGACATAGGCGCCAACACAGAGTCGACCCAAGTGTGTATTTGCGTCATTCGCTTTTCTCCAATCACTCAGAGCAAGAAGTCCGGTGAGTCGACCCCTTGTCACTCCCTCCCTCATGACTCCACGGGAGCGGCCTGCCTCCAGTGGCTGGCACAGCCCTAGCACACGCTACGCTAATAATGCGCGATGGCGGAGGCCTGGCAGCGGCTGAACAGGGAGTTCCTGTGTCCTGCAATCCGGACTCACAGTGTCCTCTCAAACGCCCACCGGCAAAGTGGCCGTAGCTGCCCGTTACAGCAAGGGCCCGGCGACCTTGCAGTGCCCACGCAGTTAAAGCAGTGCTGCAAGCCTACTGCTGTGTTGTCGCCCGAAACCCAACGGAAGCCGGCCGAGAAAAGAGCCCATGGTGAAGTTGTTCTCTGAGGCAGAGGTGGTGAGCCCTCGGGCGGCTGTGATGCCACCGAAGGTTGCAGGGGCCTTCAATCATCATTCGAAAATCTATGAAGCAATAGTAGAGGCCGAGACTGACTGTGGATGAGGATCACATGGCCTAGCGGTGTAGCGTGGCGTTTGCAAGTTAATGCCGGTCAGTCACATGCACTGGTCCCCAGAGCCAGCTGTGTATTTGCAGCCTGGCGTGATGACAAGCGGGCTTGATCGTACGAGGCACGCCACACGTCATAGGCAGACCCGGATTGTTTGATGCTGTGTGCGCGAGCTGTGGCCATGCCGGGTCACTGCTCCCTCCCGTAACCCGGCGCCAACCACACGTTAATCGTACGACACGTGATGTCGGGAGAATTTGATGCGACCCTTGAACGTTCGCGTACGCAATTGCCACACGTAATGGGGCGGTAACAACATATTAGCTGGACAATGCAAGAGGCACCGGCCTCGCGCTGACCACCATGTCCGACCTTAACACATGTCAAAGAGCCTCTCTTTCCTGAGACAGGAATCTAGGCTTATGCTGTGCGTGCTTGCCCACGTGCACCGCAAGCCCTGCGGACTGGAGATGGAGCCAGGAACAAAAGCTAAACCAGCGCATAATGGGCTGTGAACACCTGACCAGCGACGGGATGTCCTGTCCGCTGCGAGCCATAGCCATAGCCATACAGCCCTTGCCCTCGCCAACGCGGTGCTCCCATTCCCCAAGGCGCGGGCACTGTGTGCAAGTATGCGCACAGAGCATCACGCCATTGCAGGCCCGCACCCTCTTTCGCGCTGCTCGGAACGTGGAGCTCTGGTTCGTGAACCGGGGCCTCTTTGGCGTGTGACCCGAAACCAGCTCGGCCCGACGTTGGGGTCGGTTGCACAACGGTTGTCCACCGAAATGGAACAAGCGCAGGGGCGTCGGTTGCCACCGGGAGCTGGCATTGCCTAATGCGTAACAAAAGTATGAGCAGCTTGGGTTCCTGGGAATGAGGGGCTTTAAGGGGAACAGACCACCAACGATTTGCACCGGCGCTGACCGGTCAACTCCCCGTACGACGGGGCCGCTCAACTGCGCTGAAGTGCCAGAGCACCGCCTTCGAACGGATTTGACATGTTCGATGCCTGCTCTATACACTGTAGGAATTTCAAGCCGTTTCGTGCGCATTCAATTTGGGAATGTCGTACCGCCAGGCACTCTGTTCACCTCCGAATCCGCGCATTCTTGCTCTGAGTGAATAGCCGTTTGCTTGTCGGCCCTGGCCCCGGCCCTGACCCTGGCCCTGCCAACAGTCGGTTGCCAAGAAGTTCCTCACGGGAAGCGTGTCGTCCCCGGGAGCCGGCGGCAGCTTCGGCGCCGGGCCTGGATACGGCGGTGGCGGCTTCGGCGGTGGCGGCTTCGGCGGCGGTTACGGCGGCGGCGGTGGCGGTGGCGGCGGCGGCCAGAAGGGCGTGCCCGCGCTGAACAAGCTGCAGGGCGTGCTGGGCCAGCGGGCGCAGGTGCGACGGGGGCTGCGTTCCTCACCGGGTGCTTGCTGCCGTGGGCGCGCGCGGCAGGGCCGCCTGCGCCAGTCTGCCGAGTGACTGCCGTTGAGCCGCTGGGGCGGGCGGGCGGAGGGGGCGCCTGGTGTCCATTTTACAGTCCTTGTTCCGCCTTCTCTCAATCCTGTTGTTGGAAGAATGCAGGCCCTTCCTTATCAGTCCTTTGCCTCGCAAACTCCCGAACCCTTCGCCGTGTGTCCTCTGCCGCAGGACCTGCTGGTCCAGCACTCGCACGTGCTGCGGGACAGCCACTTTGACGAGGTGGTGGTGAGCCAGTTGCAGAAGCTGCCCGAGCACGAGTCGCTCGAGGTGCTGGCCGAGGTGGGCCGCCACGAGCTGGTGGGCGTCAAGAACATCCCCGCCTACATCATGGGCATCATCAACCGCTACAAGCGGGGCGGCGCGAGGCCCGGGTACTAACCCACCGGGCACTGACCTACCTGGGGAGGGGAGGGATTAAAAGCACCCTGGCAGCGGGGGCGACGGCCTGTGCCGGCACGCTGGAATGGAGGGGGTGCCGGGCTGCCATCGCGAGGGCGGTGGTGAAGCGGGGAGCCGGTGCGGGGGGCTGAAAGAGCTGAGCGGCTCCGCCGTGCCACCGTGGGAAGACTTATGCGCTGTCCGGGGGATGGAAAGCGCGGCGGCATGGAGCCCCGAACGTGGGTGACGGGGGGGGGGGCTGCCCACCTCCCAGCCCCGCAGTTGAGCCACACTTTGAGCGGCTTGCGCTTTCAATGGAGTTTCGGGAAGACAACCCGGGCAGACGGCTTGGACTGTAGTCAACCTTGGGTCGAAGCACGTGACGGCCAACATGACCAACAGCGTTTGCGTTGCGGACGGGCTGACGGCATGTGATAGATGCTGCATGCGGGCGTGGCGGCTTGCGCTACGTAGCAAGCGGTTTCCTCGGGTACCGGACCGTGCGGAAGCACTGAAGCGCGTTTGAACTGCCCCTGCGCCACACTATGACATCAATCTGTCATTTTCACAGGGCTCCAAGGACAAGTCGGGTTCCGACGTGTCCTGTCGCCTGCTACGCTGCGTACAGTTGGATCCGGCTTTCAGGCGGTTCATTGTTGGCCCCTTGGCACGCTTTGTTTGAACCTTAACGACCCCAGTTTTGCACCACAGCATCGATGGCGAACTGACGATCTGCGTTGTAAGATGCTTCCAAATGCTGGCAGGTGACCAGCGGGAGTACAATTTGCTGGCCGTACATCCAGGAAATCTCGCCGGCGCGTCGGGTTACATAACTACCCCAAAACGGATAGTGATCCATCGGATCCGTGAGCAAATCAAACATTATTCAACACGCATATGCAGGGACAGGGGAGCCCGCCCCAGGCCCTCTTATGCCCAAATCGTCAGGCAAACGGCAAGCCTTGAATCAGCTCAGCCCGAGCCGGCAGCCTCACACAAATGCGGCGAATCTCTTTCCTGCCGTTGCAGAGGGCCTGTTCACAAACGACACAGGGGCAACCGTAAGGCCACGGCGTGGGCCACCACCCACAACAAGGCGGACGTCGAACCCAACCACGCGCACAAGTACACACGCGGGCCGTGCACAACCCCTCGCGAAGCGCACGCAAACAGCGGGCCTCGCCACTGCACTGCACTGCACCCGCCCTCGACACCCCTCGCCTCGCCGCACAAAGACGCAACGCATGCCTGCGCGCTTATTATTACTGGTAAGTCTTCTCGCATGAGGGGCGCGACTCCAGGGAGCCTCATCATCAGCCAATATGCAACTGAACGCACTCAGAGCCCAACGCGCCGGCCCACGCACCCGTGCCAACCCCGTGCCGGCGCTCCTCCAACCGCACGCTGTGCTCCCAGCGTGGTGCTGCTGCATGCGGCAAGTGGCTATTCGTCTCTCCGCTCACGTACCGACATGGCGACCGCAAAACCGTGCGAGCGACCCTCATCGCCCCAGTCAAAGGCATGCTCCGGCTCGCAAGCTCCACAGCGCGCCAAAACGCAAAAAACAAGTGCGTTCTTCTCAAGCATGTATGCTGATCAAGTTCAAGTGTCATTGGCAATGCGACTGCCTTACCGGTATGCCGAGTAATCTTCACTCTTAGCACTCATTTGTCACCTCCAATCCCAACTCCAACCCAAGCCCCGCCCGCAGCCCACAGGGGCATCTCTTGCGCCTAAGGCACCTAAGGGGGACGCAACACGTACCGCACCAACCCAACCCGTGCGCAACTCTTCGCCTCCGGCCCCAAACGCTTCACGGACGTTATAGACCGGGCAGCTACAAAAAGGGTAAACGCGACAATACAACGCTACAAAAGAGCCGCGACGCTCCTAAGGAGGGAACAGGGGGGAACAGGGCGCACACCCTTGCCAAGCGGGCGGCACGGGTATTTTTCGGAATGAATGATCCACGGATCCAAGGAACGCCAGGCCCGCACGCCGCCGCCGGTTTGCTGCATTCTTGCCGGCCACTGCTCCCGTCCGCGCACAAAGGCGAGCATGCGTAATGCCAAGCTATATATCCGCAGCGCAGGAGGGCCGCCACGCCAAAGCTCCTGCCGCAACAGCATACGCATAGCCCCCGGGTGCGTACACCAAAAACACACACAAGCGTAAGGGTAGTGGTTCAAGTGGTTCAAAGTCTCTTCGCCGGCAGCGCCGCCGGCCCGGCCTCGCAGCCATGAGCTCAAGGAGCGAGCGGGCCGGTGGCACGCAAAGAGCTACCCATCACACCTCGACCAGCTCCCTAGCCCGCAGCCGCGCCGTCGCAGACGGCCGCCCCAGCGCTGCAGGAGCAGCAGCACGCGTCCGGCCCCGCGCGAGCCGCAGTCCCCGCCGGCGCCGACTCCGGAGCCGGCGGCGAGTGCGAAAATGTCTGAGCCGTGGTGGCAACCGCTGCCGGGCAGGCAGCGCCCGGGACCGGGGTCGGCCCCGCGCCCGACGCGGCGGCGGCGGCGGGCGGCAGCGGCGACGCCTCCAGCAGCTCGCCGGTGCAGACGGTGGTGCCGCAGATGGTCGGCGCCTGGGCGCCCGGCGGGGTGCAGATGCGGCCCACCACCTCGCGGTCGCCGTCGGGCCCCTCCAGCACCAGCGGCACGCACCTGAAGCGGCGGCGTGGATAACACCCGGGGCCAGTGAGGCCGGTCAGCATTTGAGCCTCACGCGCAGGAGCATGCCGGCGGCATGTGACTGGAAGAGGAGCTAGACAAGAGAGGTGCGCGAGCGGCGATGCCGGCGCAGCGCTGCGGCGCTCGGCAAGAGCCCCTGGCGAACGGTACCCTATGGCCCCAGGAGCCCTGACAGTCACGAGTATGCGTCACGAAGTCATTCGGCAGCCGATGGCCAGCCCACAACCAGCAAAAGCAAACACCTGAGCCACACACCACGCCGGTATTCGTTGCACGGAGCACATGAAGGCTCAGGCGCTCCCCGAGACGGTTAAGAGCAAGCACACGGGCAACCTGGACACGAGCCTACAACCAGCCCTAAGCAACAATTCGGCACACACCACCCCGAATACTCGTTGCACTGAACAGTCACAGAACGTGCAACAGTCACAGAACAAGCTGAGACCTGGATTGCCCACCAACAAGCACCTTACCTGGACGTGAGCATCTGCTTGACCTGCTGCTCGTCCCGCTGCTGCTCCCACGCCACGACCATGGCCCGGACCGCCTCGTACGTGCCGAACGACACACAGGCCATGGGGATGAGGCGCAGCGTGGCGGCGCCGATGCCCCTGCGGGAGGCGGGAAACGGGTCGCGTGGGGTGGGGGAGTTGAAGGGAAAGGAGAGGGGGGGCGTGGGGTGGGGGAGGGCGAGGAGTTGGGCGGGGGGGGGGCGGGGGGGCGATGCAAAGCACATGCTGATAAGCGTCAGTTGGCGCCCAAGCTGGCCACTCAGAAGAAGATGATGTTCATGCAGGTGGCCTTACTGGGGCCAGGTCCGGACCATGGACCCGGGTAAGGGCCGGCTCCGCAAGGCCACGGGCTGTCCGTATACCGATGGCTCTCGGCTGACGCCGCGCTTGTCGCCCCGCGCCCGCTTCGCTGCAGCGAATTGCTGCGTGGCTCCGCAACATGCAGCTGCGGCAGTTGATGCCGTACAGCCAGCTCAGCGCCCAGCCGCCCAAGCGGCCCTCTGAGCCCCTGCCCCCCTGCACCGTGTTCGCAAGCGACGCCGGTCGCGACTCGCCCACTTTCCCAGCGCATTCGTGCGCCCAGTGCCCGCACCGCCGCACAACACCGCCCCGGCCGCACACGCACACACGCACTCATGTGCTCACGCGCTCACGCACCTGTACAGCGCCGCAGGTCCGCCCTCCGCCAGCAGCCCGCGCACTACCGCTACCATGCCGCCCAGACCGCCGCTCGTCGAGCCGGCCGCTGCCACCTGCGAGCCAAGCATCAGCCGGGGCACAAAACACATGCGGCTGTGACTCAGCCCCAGCCCACCAGCCGTCCCGCTACGGTACAAACAACGGTGCGCAGACCGCACGTATGTAAAGCAGCTGGACAGGCGCCCCCGTCAAGGCACTCTTGGCTGCCCCAGGGCAGCGTTGTCGTGGCACTTGCCCCGCCGCGTTCCCCCCGCCCCCTTGCCTCGCCCCGCCAGTCACCATGCACACGCAGCCCGCCCCGCTCCGGCCCCCCCAACCCCGCCACGCCAGCCGCCATGCCCCGCACCTGCAGCCGCCGCGAGACCGTCTCCAGCGGGAACGACACCAG
The DNA here is from genome assembly GCA_001584585.1 of Gonium pectorale. NCBI lineage: Eukaryota > Viridiplantae > Chlorophyta > Chlorophyceae > Chlamydomonadales > Volvocaceae > Gonium > Gonium pectorale. The sequence goes on from LSYV01000044.1 coordinate 718,487, forward strand.
CTGGCCGCAGAAGGCTGACAGCACGCCGAAGGCCAGCGACGGCGCCACGCCCGGCTCCTCGTGCGCCAGGCGGGTGTAGGCCTTTTTGAGCGCGTCGTGGAGGCCATACGTGATGGCCGCCTCAGGGAAGATCGCCGCCACGCTGGGCCCAAGCCCGCGGTACAGTGCGCCCGCGCCCTCGGCGCGCACCAGGCCCGTCAGGGCCGCCACGAGGTTGGGCGACGCGGCGGCAGCGGCAGCAGAGGAGGCGAGACGGGGCCCCGCAGCGGCGGCCGCCGCCGCTGCGACGGTGATGCGCGACCGGACCACCTCCAGCGGGTAGAGCGCCACCCAGCTGGTGCAGCCCGCCAGGCCTGGTGGGAGAGGGGGAGGGGGACGGAGAGGGACAGCGAAAGGGGAAGGGGGAGGAGGGAACCGAGGGCTTGCTTAGTACGGGCCACCACCACCAGTAGAGTCGTCGGAGGCGCATGTCATCCCAGTCCGTCCAAGGCTGAGCTGCAGAAAGGCTCCCAACGCTCACGGGCGCTGCCCCGGGGCCAGGCCGGCGGTCGCTGCGGGCCCTTGTCAGCCGTCCACAGCGTCCAAGCAACCGGGCCCTGCGGCCGCCGTACGCCCATTGCATCACCGGGCATTCGTTTCTAGTGTACCAAAGCCGCACCCCCCGCGGTGCGGCCTTCACTGCAACGCACGGGGTCCCCAACACACCCACCCGCTGCAAGAAACGTCTGTGCGGTGGTGTCGTCCCCCAGCAGCCGCTTGAAGGCGTCGAAGACGAAGAAGTCCAGCGCCTTCTGGGGCGCGGAGCGGAGCACGTTGAGCAGGTTGCCCCGGTACAGGCCCGCCCAGCCCTGCGAGGACACGATGTCCGAGGCAGCCTGCGGAAGGCGGACCGAGTGTAGGGAGGGAGGGAAGGAGGGAGGGGGGAGGTAACTAGGCTTGGCAGGTAACAGGGGGAAGGGCGACGCGTGGTGGATTGAAAGGTAACGTGAGGGTGAGGGTTGAAGGAGAAAGGTTCTATTATGACTGAGCTAGGAACCAGCAGCGTCTGGCCCGTGAAGGTTAGATGGGGGCCCTACACAAGAGGTGAGCAATTGGGTGTGCGGGAAATAGCCCGGAACCGTCCGGCGCTTGCCTTACATCGAAAGCCCCTCCTGGTCCCCCGCCCTCTCGGCCACGGCAGGCCCACCTGCGCCAGGCTCCTGCTCTGCAGCTGCCCCGCCATGGCTGCCAGTCGCAGCGTCTCCAGCGGCGCGGTGGCGGTGCGCGAGGTGGCGCCCGCGATGGCGCCCGCCAGCAGGTGACCTGGGGGCAAGGGGGTTGGGGGAAGTAAGGAAGGAAAAAGGGAGGGGGGAAGGGGCCGGGCTGGGGGCTTGCAGGCTGGGAACGGGACGACACTCAGCGCGAGCGAGCGAGAGAGCACACTCGTGACAGATCGACACGAGGGAGGCCGGCGGTGGCTGTCAGCGTCTGTCAGCTACATACGGATACAACGCCTCCACGAGGTTGGGGGTGCTCGTGAGATATGCACCCAACCCCTCATGACTCCGCCCCCGCCCCCGCCCGCCTCCTCACCCCACGGCGAGCCCTTCGCGCCGGCCGCCGCAGCCGCCTCGTTGCCTGCCCGCCCCAGCGATAGCTTGTCTGACAGCTCTGGGACCGCCCCCGCAGCCAGCCAGTACTCCACCAGCATGTCCTGCTGCGGCAGCAGGAGGAAGAAGTCCCGGAACTCCGAGAACCCCAGGGACCTGCAGGCGGGAGGGGAGGATTTGAGGCGGAGGGCACATGGACGTCCAGTAATGGACATGGACATGGACGTCCGTCAGGCCGTCCCGCCACGCAAGCGCTGCCCCCTGCTGCCCCGTGCCCACCCGCTGCGCTCCGCCCACCGCGCTGGGTCCTGCACGCCGATCCCGTGCACAGCTCCAGCAGTCCACGACCCTTCCCACCTGCGCTCTGCCCCTCTGCCCTCCCCTCTGCCCTCTCCTCTGCCCTCCCCTCTGCCCCTGCACCCGCTCACCCGTGCTCCGGCGCCGCCTTGGAGTGCAGGTGCGCCGCCATGCGCGTCCGGCAACGGTAGATGCAGCGGGTGCGCGGGCAGGTGACCGCCACGCGGGCCAGGCTGTCCTCCAGGTCGTCCAGCGAGATGCGGCCGTCGCCGTCTGGTGACGACGAGGGGAGGGGTGCGAGGAGGAGTTAGGGGCGGTCTCACTAGGGGCACGGCCGTCGACGTTTGGCTATCATATATTGAATTCAGGCGCAGCCGCATTTGGGGGTTGGGGGGACATGCGTTTGGCGAGAGCGGGCTGGAATTGGAGCCTGCCTGCCTGTCCTCCCAGGCATGGTCGGGCTGAATCCCGGCAGTATCCCTACCAGCCGAAACGCGTGCCTCGCCGCACCTTGGTCGAACAAGCTGAACGCCCGGCGCAGCGCCTCCTCCCGGCTGCGCACGAAGCGCCGGAACATACCAAACGTCAGCTCGGCGTCTGCATCCTCGGCGTCTTCCACCTGCTGCGGCTGCTGCTGCTGCCGCTGCGCGCCCTCACCGCCCCCGCAGACCGCGAAACTGTCCGCGGCGCCTGCCCCCGCATTGCTGCCGCTGTTGTTGTGGTTGCTGTGGGTCGCGCGCACGGCGCTCGCAAAATGTGCCGCATAGCTGCTGGGCAAGCCGTTACGGGCTGCGAACGCCTCCAAGTCCTTCTCTGTGATGTGGCCCTGGAAGGGATGCGGGGGGGGGGGATGCGGGAAGGGGTGTCTGGTGCCAACGGGAGGGAGCAACACGGAACGGGAGGGACAGGTGTGCAAGTGGACCAATCCCGCCCTCCTTAGTTTTCATGCTCCGTGCAGTTCAGCCGAATACAGGTGCAGTGGGTGCTCGCAGCGCAAGCGCATTGCCGTTGCGGTGGTGCCCTACCTTGCCGTCCACGTCTATGGACTTGAAGGTCTTCCGAAGTCCAGCATCTCTGCAAGCGCTCGCCCAAGCGAGAGGACAGCGGGTCGCACGTCAAAGGTCAGGCCGCCGCGTGACAACGTTGCGCGGGAGGCGCGTGAAAAGCGAAGCTTGCCTGCCAATGTGGCCAGGCACAATCCTATAACACAATGTGATATTCGGGTGGCAGTGGAAATGCAGTTAGGTGCCCACCTGTCACTGAAAAGCAGTAGAGGGAAGGCGGTCAGGGAGGCAAGCAGGTTCCGCGCCGGCCCATGGCTCCTCCCTGTGGACCGACTAAGTGAAACCGAAGCTAGGACGGGGGCCGCTCCTCTCCCGCGTCGGCCATTCTTGCTGACAGCGAAGCGAAGCTCCTCTGATCGCTGCTGTTGCGGCTCGTCTAGCTGTTCAGGGAATGCACTTAGACCTCCGGCGGTCGTAAAGTGCATCGGAAGAGAGCAAGCTTATTGTGACGTTCGGAGTTCTGACCAGGCGTCTCAGCGCATTAAGGCATAGCGAAAAGGTGTTGTTAAATGTATTGAGTGTGCAAGGAGCGTGATTGGGCGTGATGAGTACATTTTGGGTACCGCAGCTGGGACGACACAGGACGCCGCACAGCAGCAGCTGTCGGAAGGCCGGGCCGGTCGGAGCAGTCTAACATGGCCAGTGACGCGATGCCCATTTTGGAACGCCGTGCGTTAGTTGGTCGTGGGTTGGTCACGGGCAGAGTAGGTTCGCGGGAGCGGACAGCCGGGCGTACATCTTCCTCGCTTCACCCCATCGTCCCCTACCTACCAGGAGTGTATGTCTAGTCGGACGTGTTTTGGCGAGCAGTACTCATCAGACCTCCGGGGCGGAAACAACCAGAATCGAAACCCTTTCCGAGAGCCTATGTATGCGTCAGAAGCGTCTGGAAGACACTTTGCATGCTCATTTATATATAGCCATTGGAGCTGTCGCCTGTGCTGCAACTGTGGCATGCGTGCCTGTATCGCAACCCGGCTGCCGAAGCCGAAATATATTTCCTGCAGACACCGTCGCGTGCTATTGACGTGTACCTGGTCTTAGCTGTCAAACCGCAGACGCCGTATGCGCTGCGTCCAAGCCTGTCCTAGCCCCTTTGTCCCTATGCTCATCTGGGCAAACGCACGTCCAATCCTTGTGACTACAATGGCCCTGGCCGCCACATGCGCTTTATGCTTCCGACAGCGTCGCAAACCTCCGTCACAACGTACAGTACGGCCGACTTCCAACCGCGTTCCAGCCCCGGCACCATGACCAGTTTTATGACCAGTTGCTGATGGTGGTCACGGGGGCGGCCGGTGGCTCTTCATGCTGCTCGCCAGCTTCCTTGGCCGCTCTCCCGGCAGCTGCCCAGGGTCGCTCGCCTCACACGCGGATGGCCCGCTTGCGTTCCGCCTCCAATGCGGCAGTCTCGGCCTTCTTGTGCTCCACGAAGTCGGCGTACGGCTTGGGATGGTGCGCCCAGCAGGGCTTGGAGAAGAAGTCCTGGCGGAGGGACGGCAACGAGCGCCATAGCGTGCAAGAATCGGGACCAGTTACGTGTTCACACCCAGCAGGAATGGTAATGGTGATTTTGTGCAGCAATTGTGCAGCTACAGCCACAAGCAGTACGGCATGTGCGGCACATTGCTTGAACTAGAAGCATGGAGGCCGCACGGAATCAAATCTCAAAGTGGATGGGTGGTTTGCGGCAACACGAGGGCACCCAGCCGCCGCTGCCTCCAGTGCTCCGCCTCCACCCATCATCGACACACAGCGTGGTCCCACAGCTCCCCGGCCCCTCACCCGCCTGCGCCTCCTTCACACAACGTGCCCGCAGTCCACATGTGTCAAATGCCAGCACGTGCAACCGTATGGCTGACGGCGTGCCAACACCAAGCTTCCCCGGTGTTCCTAGGACGCCCGCGACTCCTGCCTCAACACGGTCATAGCTGCATGCCGACATGCCCCCTGCCACTTGCCTTGACCTTGGGCACGTGCTCCTGCACCAGCACCTTGCCCGGCTCCTTGACCGCGCCGTGCTGCACGGCGTTCAGATGGGTCGTAGCGAGTTGGAGCTCTTTTGCAGATTCATCCCTGGATGCTGACACTACGTGTTGTGCGGCCCAGCTGGGGCAGGCAGGGACGCGTTGACAAATGCGCTGCAGAACAAATGTTCGTCCTGAGGACCCAGACCTAGCACGTCAGTCGCTGGCCAGCTGCAATTTTTCCAGTGGAAAACTGGAAAGAAAGAGGACGGCCGCTTCTACCCGCAACCCGCACCCGCTCGAGCAGCGCCATGACGTCCTGGTGCCCCATGTTGCGCGCCCAGTGCCAGGGCCGGTCGCCCGCGTTGTTGGAGGCGTTGACTTTGGCGCCCAGGCGCAGCAGCAGCTCCACGCCCTCGGCCCAGCCCTCGAAGGCGGCGTTGTGCAGCGGCGTGTTGCCGGCGGCCTCCACCTCGTTCACGTCCGCGCCCTCGCCCACCACCAATTGCTCCACCACTGCAGAGGGCACGGGGGTTGAGAGGGGCTGGGAGGGATTAGCTTCTTGGGGCCAAGAGGGATTGGAAGTGGGATTGGAAGGCATTCTTGGGGCACTCTCTTGGGGCGACGAGGAGAGGAGCTCTCGGGAAACGTGGCAGCGGGATCGATGGGGCTGGGGCGCCGCCTCGCAGACGTGCAAGGGCGGGGAGCGGCACGACGGGACATGAGGGATGTGAGTGTGGGCTTGTTTGCGGAAGCACTGTTGGAGGGAAGATGGTGAACAAGACAGAAAGGTTGCCTCTCACTCCAGCAAATGTTCGGTGCTCTTGCTCACATACAGCTGCAAATACGCAGAGGAGGCAGGGTTTGGGACGGACGGGGCTGAGGGCAGGGGGGGCGAGCGGCCCGCGTGCGGGGATGTGTGAAGCAAACACCTGAGGTTGGGAGCATGAGCAGCCCTGAAGGGCAGACGCGATGCAGCGATGCAGAGGGGGTTCGTTGCATCGTTGGCCGTGCGCGAAACGCAACCCATGTCATTGCTCATGTGACGCGAGGCACGACGCCGCACGAGGCTGAGCGACCCACGGCGGGCGGGCGCACTTACGCGCGGCGTTGCGGTTGCAGACAGCCCGGTGCAGGCGCATGTCGCCCACGCGGCCGCAGCCACGGATGCTGCCGCCCCCGTCGTCCTTGACGCCCACGGGGCCGCGCCAAGCGGGGAGCGTGGCGCTGTTGATGCTGCTCCACCAGTCCATAGTGGGTTGCTGTGACAGGGGCCGGTGCAAGGGTGTCGGCCAGGCGCTGTGTCTGTGCTGCGGAGTGGGGAGACGCAGGCACAAGAATGCCAACTAAGATTGTGCTCTAGCAGGGCGCTAACGGGGCGTGTATCGCTCCCAGAAGGAGTGCAGGGTGGCCTCTCGGACGAGCCCATAGCGGCCCATGCACCGACACCAGAGCTCTGCTCTGACCCGCACCCTCCCATCCTTGATTGATTTTGAGAATGTGGTACGCCCAGGGGTATGCAGTTTCAACATTTCTGCCCTTCGCCCGCGCGCTTGTAGGGCAGCGGCTTGCCGCACCCGCGAACCGAACGGCGGGTCGGCTGCCGGCTCGTACAGATACCGCTTCACAATCGGTAGTGTGCATCATGGCGTTCAAGACTGGATACAATGGAATGGGGTGGGCGGAGAATCGGGGGAGGGGAAGCTGCGCAACGGTCGGGAACCTAAATCCGCAGGCGATTTTTGGTTTGGTTCACGCCCGACAAGCTGTTGTTTGCGTAACCAGCTGCATAATTAGGTACAGAATTGGGCATTTGCCCGCGCAGCCTAGCGCTTGGCCCCAGTTTTGCTGCCCAGACAGCCTCACAACTATAGCGAACTGCAACGCTCCTATGCGCGATGCAATGATACTGTGCAAGTGATAATTGAGGCCACGCTTGTAAGTCCTGACTGAGGAGTCGCCATCCGCCCGCGAGGCAGCGCATCGGAATCAGCAGAGCAGTACGCGACGGTGCTGCGAACGCTCACAATCGCGCGCGAAACTTGCACTCAGCTGTAGGCGAAAGCTAAGCGCTCGTCCTAGCAACCGGGGATTCAAACCAGGCACGACGACGCAGCACATGACCGCCGGCCTTCAAGCCCCCGGCGTGACGCTCCGGCGCAGCGGAGCTGCCTGATCATGACACGGAGGTCTGCAGTACTGCATCAGGGGCCGGTGGGGCAGGGCGGCATGGTCGGGGCGTCAGCCTCGACGCCGCAACCACTGCTCCTCCTCCGCCTCACGCTCCTCGCCGTCCTCTGGCTCTCTCTGGCTCAAGGGACGCCAGCGCCGGTGCATGATCGGCGCTACCTCCTGGGCGTTGCCACCCTGGCTCCCCAGACCCACATGGCCGCGGGGCGCGACGTGAACACAGCAGCACACTTGTACGGCAACCGTACGGCAGGGTGGTACGCCATTGGGTTGCTGCCGCACGCTCTCAACCTGCTGCCCGACAGCTTCGCGACCACCTACAACGCCGAGGGCCGGCCCCGCGAGTGCTCGGAGAGCGCCGCGCTGGCGGCCTCGGTTCGCGCCTTTGGCCTGCCCCGCGCCGCCAAGGACTTCACCTTTGTGGCGCTGTTCGATCCGCCCCAGCGCGACTACAACGCCACGGCACGCGGCGCACTGGGGGAGCTGTTCTCGGTCGGCGGCCTGTCGGTGCAGTGGGACGTCGTGTCGGGTAAGGGGCACGGGAGGCAGCTCGGCAGCCTTGGGGTTGGGTGGGGACAGCACACCTCTACCCTTCCGTCAGGGGGAGCGGCCATGCACGGCGCTCGGAGCCCGCGCCACACCGGGTCGGTAAACATGTCTTCTGCCACAGTCTGGAAGCCTTCCCGCCCGCCCTCGCCTTCGTAGGGCTTGCCAAGCCAGCGCTTTCTTGGCAAGCGCGGGACGGCGTCAAGTCCTCACGGCCTTCGGCTCGTGGTACTCTCCTCACCCGTCCCATGCCTCCCCCCTCCGCCTATTTTCCCCGACCATCACTCCGCATCCCCGTCCTCGCCCCTCAGGCGTCGTCCGCATTTTCGCGGCCTGGGAGACGGGCTCCACGGTCATCGCCTCAGCCGCCTCGGCCGTCCCCAGCGCCGCCGCAAGTTGGCCCGCCATCGCGCTGTCAGTCAGCCGCCGGTCGGACGGGGCGCTGGGCGTCTGCATAAACGGGGCGCCCGCGCCCATCGTGCAGGTCAGCGGCCGCCACCGCCACGCTAAGACACGATCCCGCTTCCCAGCATGGTGTACTCAACTCCTGCTCCTGCGTTCTCCTTGGGGCTGAACGCATGGTTGTCACACACGCGGCACTTACCGCACGTAGTGGTGGCGGTGATGGGGATGGGGGCGTGCAGTTCTGTAGGGCCGGGCCGGGCCGATGCGCTAGCCTCGTTGTTATGTTTATTGCGGCTGGTCGCCCTGGCGCTGCGGGCACGCAACTGAGGCCGCAGACCTCAGTTGCGGTAGACTGGGCCGGTAGAATGGGTAGTCTGGGGAGGCAGTTGCAGCAGTTTGGAGGGCGGGCGGCAGAGCATGGCAGCTACGGTCCAGCCCTTCGCCACACGCCCCTGATGAGTCTCCCTGCCCTGCCCGACCCGGCCTGTGCGTTGATTCCCGCCCCGAATCTGCAACTTGACAGTCCCCTCAGCCCCCCTTTTTCCGATCCTATCCCCTCCTCTGTCCCCTCCGCTCTCCCCTCCGCTCTCCCCTTACCCCCCCCCCTCGCCCCTCCCCTCTCTCCCTCAATGTGCCGTGTGGACGTCGTCCACAGCGGCCGCTTAGCAGCGTCCCCCAGGCGGGCGGCTGGCTGGGCAACGCAGCCCTCTCGCTCGGCTGGTCGCTGGCGGCTGCGGACCAGGTGAACCTGGGTGACCCACGGGCCACCATCTCAGCCAAGACCCGCCTCCACCAGCTCTGGTTCGTCAACCAAGCCTGGTCGTGCACGGACGTCGAGCGATGGATGTCGTACGACACCGGAACGAGCGCGGCGCCGCTAGCGCCCCTGGCGCCGCCGCCGCGCCTGGCGGCTCTGCCGTACGCCAACACAGCGCCGACACTGGAGAGCCTGGAGGTGGCTGCGGAGAACGGCGGCACGGGAGCGGAAGGGGAGGCGTTCGTGGGGCAGCGCGTGACAGTGACAGCGCGGCTGGAGGACGCGGACGGGGATCCGCTGCGAGTACGGCTCGTGGCGTACGGCGTGCCCGCCAGGTGAGGAGCCGTACCGCGTAAGTGATGCCTCAGGGTGGTATCGTACCAGAGTTGCAACCGCCAGCTAGGGGGAGCTCGGGTCGAATTGAGTGCGTGGATAATGTATGGAGGCCCTGATAACATGCCTCTGGTGCGTGAGGTAATGTTTGGCCTACAGCGCCTGTCGTACGATACCTGTACTGAATCGTATGACTGTTGCCTTTCCTCTGCTTTGGCCGCAGGGGCTGCGCGACGGCGGGCTGCGGAGACGACGTGGCCGAGGCCAACGGCACCGGCAGCGTCACACTCACGTACCAGACCGCCTTCGCGGTGAGCTCGCCGCGTGGCTGCTCCCCCTTCATCGGGGTCGGCGCTCGGTAGTAGCAGAAACTGGTTGCATCCGCCTGGGGCGCTGCATTTGAGAGGGAAGGAGTCATTTGCTGCACTCATGTTCGCTTCCGCAGTTGCCTCCGCACCTCTCCACTCCCCTTCCGTTACCGATTGCTCGGTGCGGCGTTCTGCGTCCCCAGCCCCCTTCCTCGCCGTAGCCCCCCGTCACCCCGCGTCACCTTCCCAACGCTGGGCGAATGCTGCTGGCGCCCAGCCCATTCACATCCAAACCCCTCTCCTCAACCTCACCCCCACCCCCTCGCCTCAGCTGCCGGGCCGCTTTGTGCTGCGCCTCGAGGCGTCCGACCAGACGGGCCTCATCCGGGGTTGGGACGTGGCGGTGCTGGTCCGCAAGCAGGGGGACTTGCAGCGACTGGCGCCGTGCTGCAGGTGGGGCGGGTGATTTGTGGATGCGGGGGCGGGGACACGGAGCTATAGCGGGTGCGCGACTGCAGATGTGCGTGAGCGCAGGCGCCTGGCTAGGTGTCTCTTAACCCACCGTCCTCGGAGTCCTCCAGCTCTGCTGCCACCCCCAGGGACACAGGGTACAGTAGAAAGGTCAGAGCTTCAGTGTCATCTCCTTGACCATGCTCCTGCCCTCCTGCCCCTCCTGCCCCTCCCCTCCCTCCGCTCAAGTCCTGCCGCTCATGTGCAATTAACCGATTACTTACTTTGAAGAGCACCGTGGCGTGTCTCTAGCGGTGGCATGTGTTACGACGGATGGGGCGTGGTGGGCGTTGCGTTCAGGCGCTGTCCTGTAGGCACTCTGGGAGGCGATGAACGACAAAAGTTGACATGTCCTCCACCAGGTCCACGGGCATGGTGGTGGCGGGCCAGAGCGGCCGGCCCATCCACAGCACGCGCTTCCGCGACCCTCGGGTCGCCTCGCTGGCCGCCTCCCTGGGCTGGCCTGCATCCTACCTGGCCAACGAGGACCTGGAGGCGGAGCGGCTCTTCGACTGGGGCGTGCTGGCGCCGGCGCACGACCCGGGTGAGGGAGTGATGGAAAAGGGATAGACGGGAAGCGTGCGGGGTTTGCGAAAATCGAATGTAGGAAACATCTGACGACTGGGGGAAGGCGTGCTGCAGACGGCGGACGACCGGGGGAACGGCTGACGGCTGCGGGGGGAGGGAGGCTGGCGCTGGGTTGCGACCCAAGATGTGTACCGTGAGTGTTAACGTGATCCAGCACTGTGCTCTTGGTGTTGGACTGAGGACCGGGGACCGGGGACTGAGGCAGGGGCAGTGGTGGGCTTCTACAGCATGCCTGCGGTGCAAGAGGCCCTTGCGTGGGCGCGAAGCGCTCATACCCCATACCCCATGACCCGTGGTCCATGGCCCCACGCCCATGGCCCTCGTCCCTGCCCGCACGCAACCAGTGGCACTGAGGCCCTCACGCGGCGGACCCCCGCCGCCTCGCCCAACCGCCTGCCTCACCCCCTCCCAGGTCCTGCTTAGCCATGCCCCCAATAATCCCTTGCCCCATGCCCTGGTTGCTGACGGGATCTTCACAGCTGCCCCTCTGACCAAGCCTTGCGCCTTGTGCGCCGCGCCTCGTGTTCGCCGCAGCCGGCCCGCAGTGCAGCCGGCTTCCACGGACGACTCCTCTTCCGGCCCCCGTCCTTCCCTCCTCACTACCCCACTGCCGCCTTTGAGACACTCCCCCCGACCCCCTGCCCTTTCCTCCCCCCCGCCAACCCGCATACTACAGCCGACCCGCCGCGCAGCCACCCTGCACGGCGCCTCCCCTCGCACGCCCTCCTCCCCACTCCCCCATGTTTGCTGCCCTGCAGTCAAGGCCCGCGCCTTACCCCGCTTTCTTGCGCCCCTTCAACCCCTGCCCGGTTGCAGCCGGCCTACAGCTCAGCCCATGCATGGACGCGTTCCTGGCGGGCCCCGGCTCACCCCGCGTGCTGGCGGGCTCGGTGGACCAGCGGACAGTCGCCAACGGGCACGGCAAGCGCCTGCTCATCGTGCCGCAGGTGTGCGCACATGCGTGTCTGTGGGGGGGGCATAGAGCATGGGTGTGCGTGGGATGGGTTAGAGGTTAAGCAGGAGGGCCGCTTGTTAGAGGCGTATGGGGCCGGGGACGCCGTTTGATGGGCTCCTACCCTCCCCCACCCCCCCCCACCCCCATCCCCCGTCGCACCCGTCTCCCGCACGCCTGCCCCGCGGCCCCGCCCGGCGCAAGCAGGGCTACGACTGGGCGATCCCGCTTGCCAACAAGTCTAACGCGCCCGCCTGCAACTCGCACTGGACCCAGTGGGCCGCCGACTCGCCCTACCGCTCCACCGCCGGCACCTTCAGCGACGGGTGCGACCCGGGGCCGGGCACCGGCGGAAGCCGGGCGGGGCGCTCTGTATGTGTGCGACGGCCCAGTCCCGCGCCTGATCCTCTCCGTCCCGCCCTATGCCTCTCCCTTACGCACCCCGTGCGCCCACCGTACCACCCACCCCTCCCAGGACGCCCATCTACTGCTCCTACGCCTGCACCCGCAACGGTACGCGCGCACTGCAGCAGCTGTCCGGCATGACCGACCGGCTGATGGAGGCGATGGCGGAACTCAGCTACGGCCGCTTCTCATTCAGCTGGGACGTCACCGTCACCGACACGCTCATGCTGCCGCAGGCAGGTTGGGGCCGGGGCGCTGGGCCCTTAGGAGAAAAGGCAGGTGCTGGCCACGGTAGGGTGGCAAACTTGCGCAGGAGGCCGCCCGCGGCCGCGCCCAGCGGTCTCGGACGGCTGCGTTGCGACCCCACACCAGCCTCGCCCACGCCCTTGAACACGCACGCGTCCCCCATCCTCCCCGCGCAACATTCTTGCTCACCTCTGTCAAACAAAGCTCATATCCTTCCACCGCGCCGCGCTGCGCCCCCTCCCCCCCATCTTGTCGGTGTTCATTCCCCTTTCCCTTCAACCCCCCTTCCCGGTCTGGATAAACGCTACTAGAGCCCAGGTCGTTGCTTTTCACACCCTTTCTCCTCCACCACCTCCCGCAGCTCGCCTCGTCGGACCCCTTCGCGTACAACGACGCGCCGGTGGGGCCTTTCCTGCAGCGCTCCGGCGTCGAGCGCGCCGCCTTCCACACCGCCGCCGTGCTGTCGCCGCTGCCGCCGCGCTCTATCAACCCGGGCTACACCGCCTGGTCGGCGGTGGGCGCCGCCACGCTGTTTGTGATGCGCTGCATGCCGGAGTTGTACTACCTGGTGCACGAGGTCGGGCACCTGCTGGGGCTGCCGCATGCAGACGTGTGGAGGTGCGGGGGGGGGCGGCGGGGAGGGGCGGGCAGCCGGGGTTCGCGTGAGGGGTTGGCGTTAGGGGTTGGGGTTTGGATTGGAGTTGGAAATTGGGTTGTTAGGGGGCGGTGGCCGTAATTTGATAGTTTGGCGTTAGGAGTTGGGGTTGGGGGAGGGGGAGGGGAAGGGGTTGGGGTTGTTAGGGGCGGTGGCAGGATGGTGGTAGGGACAGTAATATGCCTGGCCATGAGCCGAGGAGGCGGGGATTCCAGGCAGCAGGGGCAGCGGGGCTTGCGGCGCCCGCGCACCAGCCACCATGTGCGGTGGCTTGGGGTTCTGTCGGCGGTGGCTGGTGGCGTGATGGATCGGCGCCGTGAGGGAAGCTTCAGATGTCACGGTTGGGTGCATGATGCGTTGACGCCCTCGCCTTCCGCCCTGCCCCTCATTTCTCGAATCGGACCGCAGGGTGGACGACGGCATGGCGGCGCCCTCCGACCCCGCCGGGCCCGGCATGGCGGTGGACGCCTACAGCGACAAGGTGCGTGCGTGCGTGCGCCTGCGGATGGCGCGTCCTGCGCGCCTGCCTGCGCGCCCATCCGCCTGTCCGCCCCGCTGCCTCCTGCCTGGTACTTACCTGCCGTGTCCGTGCGCACTGTGCATGCCTGCGCCTGCACCAACCAGCCCTGCCGCCCTGCCCCTGTTAACCTGCTTTGGTCCCTCGCCCTGGATCCCTGTGGTAGATCCCTCACGGTGCCTCTCATGGTAACCATTGCGGCACCGCGTACGGTCCCCTTACGGTGCCCCCCCTCCTGCGCCCGCGCAGCTCGACATGATGGCGTGCTGCCGCGGAGACTACGGCGCTCTGGCTAGGTGGGCAAACCCCGGTCCCGCAGTCCCGCATACCCAACGGTCTGCCTCCGCCATCGTCCTGGGCCGTCCAGCTAGGCGGGCCGTCCCACGCGACCGCTCGTTGGCCGCGTGCACCTCTAAGGCACTTTGCGCCCGCGCAGAGACTTGCGGAGTGTTGCAGAGCCTCCGGACCTACGTTTCATAGCGCCCTGAAGCCCCCCGCCTGACGCCTCCCTCACACTTCCCTACCCGGATTCTCCTGGATCCAGAATCTGGCTAGGGTGGATGCCGTACCCTGAGCGCCGCGATATCTCCCTCTCCGAGACCTCCGGCGCCGCCGCGCAAGCGCCTGACCCCACCGCCTCTCAATCCGCCTCCGGAGCCGCTCCGCCGCCGCAGCAGCCACCGCCCGACCCCGCTGACGCCGACGCCGAGTGCGTCCCCTCCGCGGGCCCCGACGGCTGCTCCTACACCCTCTGGCCCATGGACCGTGCCGAGTCCCGCGGCAGGCTCAAGGCGCTGTCCGTACGGCTCACGGACACGCAGCTCGCCGTACTGTCGTACAAGAGCCTGCCGTGGTGGCAGGACGCCCGTGTGGGTCGCGACCCGTGGGACGCCTGGGCGCCCGACCGGGACTCGCTCGTTGCCGACGAGACGCGGGCGCCGCTGGCGGGCCTCAGTGCCGAGTACATGCGGCTGGTCACGCCGCCGGGATCCGCCGGTGCGTGGGGCACACCGGTGGCCTTGGTTCGGGCTTCGGAGGAGGACCGCGGGGGACGGTCCTCCAGCTTCGACTCGTGTTACATGCAAAGCGCGGTTAGTGGGGCTGACGCCCAGTCGATGCGTACCTGCGCTTGTCTTCTCGTCGTCTCGTCTCCTGGGCCCACACAGCCATGCTCAGTATCGAGTTACCCGGCTCGCAGAGCCGCTGCCATTTGCACCAGCAGCTACCCTGCCGCCTGTCCCGCCTCGTCCCCCAACAACTACCACTTGGACACCGTCCCTCGCTCAACCGGCCCCCCGCCGTTGCCCTCCCACCGCCGTCGCCACCACCAAAGGCAGCGGGCAGTGGTCCACGCGGGGCCTACTGGACTTCAACCTCTTCTTCGGCGAGTGGCCGTCCTCGCTGCCTCGCGGGCCGTCCTCGCTGCCGCTAGGCCCCGCCAAGAGCGCCTTCGCTCTGCTCAAGGCGGGCCAGGCCTGGCTGCACGCGGGGTCGGGGGTGCTGGTGGTGGTGCAGGGGGAGGTGCCCTGCGACGGACAGGTGAGAGGGGGCCGTCCTCCTATAGCGCCACCCGGGCGTGCACGGCTGCATGCATCCCATACGGTGGCCGTGCGACTGGGCGACCATGAAATCAGCCGGTACCTCGCCAGCTGCGTGAGCTCTCGGGCCAGGCCCGCCGAACTCTCTCCCAACACGCCCCGCGCACTGCGCCCTTGGCCAATCCTGGCCCGCGGCATAGGTACAAGACCCGCAACCAACCATCCATCCAACCAACCAACCAACCAACCAACCACCTTTCCGTCCACCCCTCCCTGACCTACCTACGTGCCCTGCGCGCCACCCGCATGCCCACCGTTTACTCTCCACCCCCACCAACCAGGCCGAGCTGCCCGTCTACAACTACACCGTGCCCAACTTCTACGGCTTCCGGGGCGAGACGCCGGGCGGGGAGGCCTGGCGCCGCTCCGACTACAGCGGATACGCGGGCGGGCTGCGCTGCCTGCGGGTCGCGGTGCGGACGCAGCTGGCGCGGGCGCACACGCCAGGTGGGCCGTGTGTGGGCGTATCTCGGTCGTAGCTAGCGGTGTGAGTGTGTCGGGTCTGGGCGGGTGGGGGATGGGCGGATGGCTGATATAAGGGCCGCCGTGACAGGAGCAGGCCGAGGGCGCGGCCTCGATGGGGGGAAGGCGAGCCGTGAAGACTGGCACAGGAGCAGGCGGTCGCCGCGTTTGGCCGGCCGTGTGTCTGTCACGCGTTGCCAGAAGCGGGAGGAGGTGTGGTCGGCTCTGCAGCGCACAGCCGCCGCGTTGTGCCCGCGTTCCCGACGCCCTTCACCTCAGCCCTTTCCCTCCGCCCCGTCAGACTCTCCCTCCCGTTGCACGCTCCGCCTCCCTTTCCGACCCAATCCAGGCAAGCTGGCTGTGCGGCTGCGCCTGGCCGACAGCGACGCAGCATCGCCTCTGGATCTCCGCGGCAGCTGCGGCTTCCCCTTGTTGCCGTTGCTGCAGCTGGTGCTACCAGCGGGCGCCAAGGCTGCGGGCGCCAAGGCCACTGCCGGCGTGACGGGCGCAGACGCCTCCACAGCTAAGGGCGACGGAAGCGACGGTGGCGGCGGCGACGCGCTGCCGCCGGGCATTGCCGCCGCCGTCTGGACGGACCCGAGAAACGCCACATTCGCCGTCGGCACGATGACGGCCCGGCTGCCTCCCTTCTCCGACGGCTGGGTACGAGAGGCGTCGTCGACCGACAGTGCGGCCTGCGCATACGGGTGCGATCCGACGTACAGGATTCGGATCGCATCGTACGACGGCGCGCAGACGCTGGTCTCGGCTCGCCTGCTGGACGTTTCCACGACGCGCATCGCGCTCCACGTGTCGTACCGGTACTACACCCTGGACGAGATCACGACTGAGTCCGAGGTCCTGTACGTGCCCGTCGTGCCGCCGTGGGCAGAAGGCACTCAGTCGTTGCCACCGGCTCGCAGCGCCTCTTCGGCCAACCCGCGGGTCGTAGCCAACCCGACCTGGGGTCTGCAACTGCTTGGCGACGCGGGCGGGCCCCGTCGGCAAGACGAGCAGCCCGCGGCTTTGTGGAGCGCCCAGGTTCTGCCGCCCAGTGGCTGCAGCCAGCAATGGAGCTTTACAATGCTACTGCGGGTGGGTCTGGGTGGGCTTTGATCTGGGCGCGATTTAGCTTGGGCGAAGTTAGGCGTGGACGGGTTTGGGACGGAGCGGAAGGCGTGGATGAGGGTATGCAATGTGGTCACGACACAGGGTGAGACGTCAGGGTCGAGAACGGATTGGTTGGGAGTCCCTTGTGCTTTCTTCCCAGCACTGCTGGTGGGGACAGCAAGTTTTGGGGTGCGTAAAGCTTGGCGACGCTTCTGCGGACGGAACAAGGGGCTGGGCGCTGTGCAGAGACAAGCGGTCAAGCAGCGAGGCCGTCTAATGCGATCCGCGGCTGTACGTTACAATGGGCGGGCTCCGTATTCAGGGTGTATGGTACATGTTCCCTTAGGCGCCGACGCTGGAACGCTCTATCACCTCATCCCTGACACGCACCGATACCCTCTCCGTGACGCACGATTGCCCGTACATGCATGCTCACACAGGTTGCCACGCCATCTGCCCGCGACGGCCGCTGGCCACTCGCCGAGCTGCAGCTCAGCGGCGCCGCCGACGGAAACGGCTCTGGCGGCGCGACTGGCACTCGCCTGGCGCTGTCACTCGTCTGGAACACCACCCTGGGCGCCACTGCGCCTGGAGTCCCTTCCTATGCGACCCGCGGGTCCATTGGTGCCGCCGGCGACGGCGCTAGCAGCGGCGGCGCACCGGGGCTGCCCGTCTTCGCGCTGTCACTGTCCCTTGGCTCCGGCCGCGAGGCAAGCATCCTCATGGCGCCTCCACCACCGTCGGTGAGGAGGATGGGGCCTTCTGTCAATAAGGGACCCTGTCAGAATAGGACATTCGTCATCGGTACGCAGGAACTCGGAGCGGAAGTGGATGGGTCGGGTCATAGCTCAGACCCGCTTCCGCACGTTGCTTGCGGGGCGAAATGCGGTCCGTGCGTCCCGAGGTCGTTACCACCCCTGTTGCTCGCAGCACCGTGACGCACCCGTGCCCCCTCTGTGGTCCCTCAGGGCGATCAGTCGTACCACGTGGCGGTTGTGTATGACAACGGTCAGCTCGGCGCCTGGGTCGACGGCGGCGGCGGGTGGCCCTGGCGCGACGTGAGCTGCGAGCCCGCCCGCCCGGGCGTCACCTACTGCGCGCCGCCCGGCCCGGGAGGCTCGCCCGTCTCGTCCGCCTCATCACGGTCAGCAAGCGCCCCGCTGCAGCGTATCAGGTGGGTGGGTAGGTGGATGCGTGGGACCGGTAGACGGGTGGGTGTCCAGGAGAGCATAAGAGGTAAGCACAGGCATTGACAAATGTGTAGTTACAGCCCGAGAGGGGCACGTGACCTTTGCGAGCACTGCAAACCGCTGCAGACTCCAAAGCCGTCCATCCTGGACTACCCATTCACCGCCATCCTCCCAACGCACACGGAAATCCCCCCCGCCAACATATTGCCCTCCTTCCGCTAGCCTGCTCGGCGGCGCCGGTGGCCTGGACGCCACCCTCCTGTCCGCCCGGCTCTACAACTACGCCATGCCGCGTGCTGACCTGTCCGATGAGGCCTCGTGCCTGCTGCAGCCCGGCACCTGCGCAGCCCGCTTTGGCCTGCGGACCGCCGCTCCGCCGCCACAAGCTGCAGCCGACGCCGACACTGCCGCATCGGCAGTCGACGGCCCTGGCGGCAGCGGCCCTGCCGGCACGGTGGCGATGCCCCTGCCGGAGGCTCAGGCGGGCGAGTGGGACGGGCTGCGCAAGGCGGGCGAGCTGAGCCTGCCGCCCAACGCGCCGCCTCCGCCGCCCAACACCGGCGCTCCGGTGGCGCCGCGGTACAGCTTGCAGGTAGGCTCGCACCTGGGAGCACCGCAATCTGATCACCCTCATCCCAGCGCTCCAGACTGTTATTTGAACGCGCTCCCCGATCTCTCCCAGCATCCACCTGACCTGACCGTGACGTCCATGAGGCAGCGGCACCGCTCTTCCTCCGATGTCGTCTGAGCGGCCTGTCGGTTGTTCATCTTGTCTCCGCCCACGCAGATTGGCAGCTGGTCCGCCTGCAGTGCGGCCTGCGGCGGCGGCGTGGCCGTCCGGGCCGTGCTGTGCTTCCGCGCCACCGTGCGTGGGCCCTGGCCGGTGGCGCCAGACGACTGCCCGCTGGTGGGGTACCAGCCCTCCACGGCGCCCTGCAACCAGCAGCCCTGCCCGCAGCGCCGGGCGGCGCTGGCACCAGCACCCGGGCCGGGAGCATGCCCTGTTGCCGGCGGTGACGGCGGTGGTGACACTGGCGGCGGCGGCGATGCAGCCGCTGGGCTGCAGCCGCTGTGCCTTCAGGACGACGGACTGGTTGCGCCCCTGGCGGCCTGTGCCAACACCTCGGCGACCTCACACACGGTGGAAGCAGCGGCGGCGGCGAAGGCTGCGACGAAGCCGGGAGCCGGCAGCTCTGCAGTGCTCGCCCTCGGGGCGACCTTCGCTGGGCCCCTGGCGTCGGCGTCCTGGGAGAGCATCGCGTTGCCCGGCCTCGTCCTGCCTCCGCCTTCGACGTCCTCTCGATCAGGCAATGGCATCCAGACCAACAAAGGAACTTCCGCTGCTGCTGCCGCTGCGGCTACCAGCCTTAGGCAGGTGCTGCTTGCAGGCGAGCTACAGCCCAGCTGCGCCGCCGTCGCCTCCGCGGTGCCGGCGAATGCTGCGGTCGAGTGGCGGCTGGGTCCCTGGGGCCCGTGCAATGTCAGCTGCGCCGCACCGCCAAGCGGGGGAGCCGGCAGCAGTGGCGACGGCGTCGGCTACCCCGCCGTGCGCCGTCGCCAGGCCACCTGCCACAGCGTCACCACTGGGGCGCAGCTGGGGGCGTCGGTGTGCGAGGCGGTGCTGGGGCCGCTGGCGCAGGCGGCGCTGGCGGCGCCGTGCGGCGGCGGCGCCGCCCGCGTCTGCGGCGTGCCGGCCTGGCGGGTCGGCGGCTGGTCGGTATGTAACGCCGTCGGGTCGACAATGGGATACGGCCGAGCCACGCGGTCGCTCTTCTGCGTGAACGCCGTCACGGGGCGCGCCGCCGACTCGGCAGACCAGTGCAGCCAGGCCCCAGGCACGACGGCCGCAGCGCCGCCGCCGGCAGAGGCCGGCTGCGCGCTGGCGGCGCGGTTGGCGGCGTGGTGCGTGCCGCCGGCGCTGACGCGCGCCGAGCGGCCCTGCTTTGGCAACGGGGCGTGCACGTACGCTGGTGCGCGCAGGGGCAGGGGTGCAGGGTGTCGTGCGGGCGTCGCCTGCGGTTCGAAGAGCTTTCGCAGATTCATTGCCCGTGTTCCTGCGAGGCTGTCCTGCCTGCCCTCAGCGCTCGTGGAAGCTGCCGCGGGCCGTATGCCAACTTGCCCCCTTTCACCATCTCAGGATTCATCACTTATGCTGCTCCAACGCAAAGCAGGTTGACCGGGAGATGACCGCGCCGTTTGCTTGCGCATCATTCTGACCCTTGCAGGCTGCATTTGCAACGTCGGCTTCGCAGGGCAGTTTTGCGAGGTGCCCCTGTCCTCAGGGGCTGCCGCTTCAGGCGCCGCTGCTTCCGCCTGTCCCAGCGGCATCCTGGACCGGGCCGGTGCCTGCTGCGCATCTGGTCTCCTTGCCACAGACGGAAACTGCTGCGGCGCGGACGTTGGGGGAACCGCCCCTACGGTCCCCGCCTCGTCCGCGGCAACACATTCAACGCGGTGGGCGCTCGACGGGGAGGGCCGCTGCTGCAGCCAGCAACTCGACGCCTGCGGCGTCTGCGGCGGCTCGGCCGTTGCGCTGGATGTGCAGGTGCGCCCCCGCCAGTGTCGCGCTCCCGCGCTTGCGAGTTGGGACACGGTGCATTGCTGTCCATCTCTTGCCACCGCGCCACCTATCCCACCCCAGCATGAGCGGCAGCCCTGTCCCGCCTCCGCCATCCCGTCTGCTCCCTCGCGCTTTCAGGGCTTCTGCTGCCGAACCCTTCTGGATCAGTACGGACGCTGCTGCCGCTCCGGTCGCCTGGACGAATGCGGCGTGTGCGATGGCGACGGCACCAGCTGCGCCGTCCGCATGCAGCTGCTGCTCACGCTGGCGCCCGCGGCCGCCTTCGCCGCTCCGGAACCGTGGTGGTCGCATCTGCCGCCGTCGCCCCCCGCGCCGAGCCCACCAACGGCGCCGGGCACGCCGCGCGTGCCGCCTGCGTCCCTGACCGCGATGGCGGGGGCGGCGGCGACCGGCGGCGCTCCCACCTCATCCGTGATCAGCAGCAACACCCAGAGGGGGACCATAGCTGACGGCTCGCCGCTCTCGACGCCCGGCTTGGTGGGCTGGCTGGCTGACGGGGCGGACGGGCATGTGGCGGCGGCGGTGCAGGTGACCATCGATGCCCCAGCAGAGCAGCTGCTGGGAGGGCTCGTGCGGGCCGCGCTTGGCCCCTCGCACGCGGCCCTGCAGCTCCGCCTAGTGGACTCGGTGGCGGCGTCGCCGACCGCAAGGGCTGGCGGCAACTCCTCGTCAGCTCCGGCGCCGCCGTGGTTGCTCGTAACGTACGACCTCCTATACAACGAGGATGCGCAGCCGGCGCAGCACGGCACGGACAACACATCGTATGACATGGCACCGCTGGAGCCGTACAGCTTCACGACGGGCGTGGCGGGCTTGCGGCTAGAGGGCCTGAGCGATGCGGTTGGTGTGCTGGGGCCGGTCCTAGCCTCGTCTGCCTCCGCTGCCGCCTCGGCCTCGTTCACCCTTTCGGTGCCGCCCAGCGCCGCACCCGTCCCCGCGACCCCACCACCTGCACTGTCCCCCACTGGACCACAAACTGTCGAAACTGGCGACAACAGTGGCGCTCCTTTCAGCAGCCCACTGCCGCCCTCGCCGGCGCCAATCTCTGAGCCCCTATGGCGGCAGCAGTCAGGGCCGGAGCAGCGCCCCCACTACGAGGTGCAGCCGCAGCCGGGCCCGCCCCGGCGGCGGCACGCGCTGGCGGCAGCGGACGCTCCCCTGACCCATGGGTCGCTCGGGCAGCTGCTGTGGGCCCACGCGCTTCTGCAGGCGAGCAGCGACGCCGACGACGGGGCTTTGCAGCTGCTAGGCCGGGCCGGCCTGGAGGGCCCGGATGCAGTGCAACCGGCGGGGCGGCACAGCGACCGCCTCGACACCGCCGTCGCCTCCAAGGCGCGTCGCCTCCGCCGCCTGCACCACATCCACCACCTCACGGCCGGTGCCATCAGTGCTGGGAGGCGCGCCGCCGCCGCCGTGGCCGGAGCTGCCTCTCCGTCTGCCTCGGCTTCCGCCTCGCCCTCCGCCCTGGTCGCCGGCCTGGCGGCGGCGATGGGGGCCGATGCGCCACAGGACCGCCGCGCCGCCGCTGAGGCCGTCATTCTCTCGCCGGAAGCCCGGGCCATGGCAGCAGCCCTCGGGCTCCAAACACTCTCCGTGGCTGGACTTGAGCGGCTTGGCTCGTGCGGCAACGGGATCTGCGAGGTAGGGGAGCAGGGCAGCGCCGTCGGCGGCCGCGTGGTGGCGGCGGCGGCTGCGTGCCCGCAGGACTGCCCGCTGACTCTCCGGTCTTGCCCCGCGGGCAGCTGGAGTGGCGGCGCCGTCGGCAACGGCGGCGGCTTCGGCGCAGCTGACGTGCGGACGTGCTGCGGACGGGGCGCGTGCCTGCTGAGCTCCGGTGCCTGCGCCTGCTTTGAGGGGTGAGGGGCGGCGGTGGTGGTGGCGGTGGCGGCGGCGGCTCACGGGTTGCCTTGTATTAGTGCATGCAGTTCTCACTCTGAGAGACCGGGGGAGGATGTTGTTGGAGCTCCCCTAGCGCGCCCAATCCTCCTAACATGCTATGCCATCAACGACTGCGCACGTGTTTCCACGAGAGTTCCTGCTCTTGCTCCTGTGTTTATTCCTGTTAACGTCGCTGCCGTGCCGTGTGCTGTGCAGCTACACGGGCGACGCGTGCGAGGCATGCGCGCCCGGCTTCCAGCGCACCACGTACGGCGGCGCCGCAGGCTCGTGCGTACGGCAGTACGTCCGCGGTCGCACGGTGCTGGAGTGGGACGCGTTAGGCCCTGCCAGCCAGCACGGCGCGGGGCCGCTAGACAACACCGTTGTGCTCGCCTGCCTCATCGTGAGTACCAGCTCGCTCCCACCCTCGCGCCCTCTCAAACGGTAGCTGCAACCCTCACATTCCACGCGTCCCGCTGCAAGCACTGCCAATGCAGCCGCGAGTAACCCGAGGCCGTTCAGTTGGTGCTCCGACGCCCCGACGGCGCTGCCTTGCCATCTGGAGCTGTTGCCATGCTTGACTACATCCCATGCAATGTGCGCGCACTCAGCGCCCGACTATCACCACCTCCTCTCCCGCGCCAAGTGGGTACCTTACCCCCCACAACCTGCGCCCCACGTCCGCCGTGCCTCCGAGCGCAGGCGGGCAGCGTGCTGGTCACCCTCGCGGGCGTGGCCTCGCTGGGCGCATGGCTCCGCCGCGCCAAAGGCCTGCCGCTGCTGCCCTGGGCCAAGGCCCCATGGTCCGCCACGGTGGTGCCCACCCCCACCCAGTCCCCCGCCCAGTCCCCCGCCCGGCCCTCGCCCAAGCGGCGCATCCGGCGCTCCCCCAAGGTCACCCCCGTCGGCGCCGCCCGCGCCGGAGCGGCTGCTTCTCCAGGCAGCCAGGGATGGGTGTCGCCGACGGTGGGACCGACGGCTGCGGCGGCGGCTGGCGGGGCTGTTACGCCCGTGCGGCGGGCGATGCTTCGCGTGATCGCCAACGGCGAGGATTGGCAGGCGAACGGGCTGCAGGTCCGTGTCGGGCAGGGCTGAGGGGTGGGTTGCGGGCACGAGTTATTGGGCAGCTAGCAGGCTGCGCGCGGTTCCCTCCCTCCAGGGGGATTAGGACCGGGTGGAGGCCAGGTACTGCAGCAACCAGTCGCTCTCTTACGGGACTGATGCCGAATCTGGCGCGCTGCGCAGGTCATCCCCGCGCCCCCATCGCTCCACACCTCCCCGCCGGACGGCTCGGCGCAGCGGCACGGTAGCCGACCGCACCGCGTCTCGCCCCACCACAACCCGTCAGTCGTCGCGCCGTCGGCCGCGTCCCCGGCGGTCGCCCCCGTCGCCGCGGGGAGTTTCACCACCCCCGGGTCCGCGGCGCGCCCCACGCCCGTCCGCCTGTGGGACAGCGCCGTCCGCGCCGCCGCCGTCGCCTTTGCTGAGGCGGCCGCCGCTGTCACGCCGACGCGCCGCCACCACCACACGCCGCGCCACGCGCTAGGACCCTCCCTCTTGGGCCAGGACATCTGGCAGTCGGACGCGCCCGAGCCGGCCGTGGCCCGTGCCCACCACTACCAACACCACCATCAGTCGCCCGCCCAGCCGCAACAGCTCGACGCCAGGCTGCCCGTCTCGCCGCCCCATCACCAGCAACAGCAGGTGTTTACCACCCCGGGCCACCCCTCCACTCCGCGCCGCCGCCGGGCCACGCCGCTGGGCGAGGCGCGCGAGGCCCGCTCGCCGACAGCGGTGCAGGCCCTCAGCATCGAGCTGCACCTGGACTCGGGATCCGGCGGCGCCAAGCAGTCCGGGCCCCGCGGCTCCGCCACGCCCCAGCACTCCGGGGCCAGCGGCAGCGGCGGCAGCTACACGCCCCGCGCCCTGGCCGGTCGCTTCAACTGGCTGCTGCCGCTGCCACTGCTGTGGCGGACGGCCGGCGCGGCTCCCTCCTCTGAGCCGTCCGCGCAGTCCACAGGCCCGCGGCATGGCAGCGCATCCAGTGGCGGCAGTGCGGTTGTGCTGGCCGCGGACCATGCGCGTCGGCTCAGCTTGGAGGCGGCAGGTGCGGCTGGCGGCGCGCGGGGTCCAGCGGCGGCGTGCCCGGCGTCGCCCTCAGATGACCGCCGTCTCCGCCGCTCAGCCGCCGGGGGAGCCGGGCCTGAGGAACTCCGGCTTGGCGGCGGTCCGGCGCCATTTTGGGGCGCGGACGCCGCTGCGCCGGCCACCCTGCAGCTCTCACCCGAGCAGCCCAGGCGCGGCAGATCCGCCAGCGACCCGCGGGTCGGGCTGGCCGGCGGCCAAGCGCCACAGCGGCGGTCCACCGAGGCCCACCCCCTCTCGCCATTGCGACTTGGGCCATTAGTAAGCAGCCCGCCTGTGGACGAGCAGCGTGCGGCGGCTTGCGGCCAGACTGGATCCCGTGCAACGCCGGCACAGGGCGTTAGCCCGCTTGCGTCCAGCGCTGGCGGTGGCCATAGCACCGGTAGCGGCAGCGGCGGCGCAGACACAGGGTCGGGCCGGCCGCGGTCGTCTTCCTGGTCGCTTGCGCGCCTCGGGGTTGGGTCCCCAATGTGGCGCTGGCGAAGCCCGGCCGCCAACGTGGCAGCGGCGACGGCGGCAGCGTCCGACGCTGGTGGCCTGGGGACAGCTGCAGGGCCCTTCTCAGGCGGGCTGCGGCTGCTGCCGGGCAGGAACTCGCCGGCAGCGGACGTGGAGGAGGACAGCGCCGCCACGCCGCTGCTGTCTTCGGCGCGCAACTGGCCCCCAGAGGACGGCGGTGGCGACGGCAGCGGCAGCAGCGGCCCCTTTGGTCGCGAGGAGGCGCCCACGATGATGGATGCCTACCTGGCAGCAGCGGCGGCAGTCGCGCCAGCGGGCGGGCGACGCCGGAGCAGCGCTGCCGGCGGCGGCGGCTGTGGCAGCGGTGGTGAGGTCGCCAGCGGCGGGGCCCCGGCGGCGATTGCAAGGGCGCACCTCGCCGCCACGCCGTTGTCGCCAACGGCCTCGGGAGGCGGTCTCACGCAGATGCTGTCGCCCCGGGTTGCGGCACTGCGCGGCCAGGAGGCAGGCTATTTCCATGGCAGTGGGAGCGGCCCAGCCGCAGGCGCCGGCTCGTCGTCTGTGGTCAAGAGTCCTCGCAGGGCGTTACTGCAGGCCCGCACCCACGGCTCAAAGCAGGGCTAGGGAGTAGGGGCTCGTGGGAGGTGTGCACGCAGGGATATGACAGCGCAGGGTTGTTCTGGATTTCAGCTGCCCATGCCGAGCAGCGCATAAGTCATTCAGCGTAGGATTAGCCCGCGCCTGCAGGTGTTGAAAAGGAAAACCTGCCGCAGGTGTATGCAACGCAGGGGCCAGTCAGCGCAGGATTAAGCTGGGCTTGAAGGTTGTGGGCGAGTGGATGTGGACTGAATTAGGTTGCAGCGCAGGGTTGCTGAAGGCATGATGGGTAGGGCTGCGGGTTCTGCGTTGCAGATGACATCGTATGGTTGGCGTTGTGAGTTGTCTTGAGGAGCATTGGCAGCGTTGTTTTCCTTCTGCAATACACGTGCATGTTTGTCTGAGATATGATATGGTAGTTCCCTACCGTCACGTACCTGTACCTGTCACATTGTAGGTTAGAATCGTACATGCTAGGACCGCGCGGAATGCTGTGACAAAAGGTCTTGCGGCCGTCCTTCGGACTGGTGTCTTAGGAAGATGGTTACGTACTCTCACACGATATGGGAAGAACGACCTCAGTGACACGCGGCATACCCTGAGATGGCCAGTCTTTCAATGTCGGCGGCGGAAACTAGAACGTGGGCGCGCTGCCTGACCGCATCAAACCGGCAGCGTGTGGGTTACTGCAGCGTACTTACAATGCTGTCGTTCACCCTTTCTTCGCGGGGCGTTCACATGGCTGGACTGGGACGCGTAGGCATTCCGATTTTAGGCCCGGTGCTGGATCCTAGCAAGGCCCTGAGCTCATGATGGTCGTGATGGTGCAGCGGGTACAGGTCCGTACTGCTACTGACCTATGCCGCGTACAAGCCAGGATGCAGGAGGGGCGCCCACCGCCCAGCAACGTTGCATCCATGGCAGAAAAAAATGAGAAACCTCTCTTGACTCCAGTTGCAGCTGCAGAGGCGATGGTGCGACGGGGTTTGCAGACGAAATGCCCGTGGCAAACGTTTCTAAGGGTCAGTACTGAAGCACAACCTGATCTCAAGGCCCAGGCCGATTAAATGCCTCCGCAATATCAAAATTTGAAGCATCGGCCAGCTGCGGGTGGCACAGGATGTGGTCTTAGCCTGTCTAAGCAGTATGGGGTCTTTAAAACCGGTGCAAACGGTTGGCCGCTTCCAAGGCATACCCATGGCACCGCCTGCGTGGCAACGGCATCATGCAATCTCCTGTACATGTTGCCGTGCCGCCTATGCGTATTACCTGTTCCGCTCGTAACGTACGAACGAGAGTCAAACGCACAGAGCTTGCTTACCGCTGAAACAAAGTTCTCTATCTAGCACGAGACTCGGTCCTAGCGGCTGTGACCGTTTCCAAAGTCCTCACTAACCGCTGCCGTACACCGCTGTACTTCCCCGTGACGCCTTGCTTGCTGTTGTCAGTGTGCTGTGGCTTCCAACCTCAGGGCTTTCAAGAACTGTTCCAAGAACTTGCATGCGAAGGCCATAAGCCTGCTGCTACCATTGTTACAAGTTACTTACTTCATCACTTTCTTGCCTTACACAAGGAATGAGCCATATTGAAGCTGAGACTTAAAGAAACGCCGCCGGCTCTGTGAACAACGCGAGCTGCTTGGCCTGAGCAACGGGGCAAGCGAGCCGCTCAGCCATGTCGCTGCCGTCTGATGGCCCCAAGCCCGGCTCTCACGGGGATGCGGCGGAGAGCCTTGCGTTCTTGCTCTCAGGGACTAGCTTGGGCGGGCCCTCAGAGCCCACTCCCGCCTGGCTCACGCAGACGGATATCCTGACCACGGACAACATCGATTTTGACGGTGCCTTTACGAGCAATGGCGGGAAAATAAACAGCACCGCGCAAGACGAGTTTTTGGACTCAGCGAAGGACCTTGAAAGCGTCTACTCCTCACATCTTTCATCGTGTCAGGACATTCTGTCCAGCCTCAACAGCGCAGCCGCGGACCAGGCGGTGCTGCTCAACACCGACCCCAACATCGCTTTGGGTGGCCGAGATGGTCCGCTGGAGCCCGTCTCGCGGAGCCTGTCCGCGAGCC
Source organism: Gonium pectorale (assembly GCA_001584585.1). NCBI lineage: Eukaryota > Viridiplantae > Chlorophyta > Chlorophyceae > Chlamydomonadales > Volvocaceae > Gonium > Gonium pectorale. The sequence goes on from LSYV01000044.1 coordinate 745,910, forward strand.
TGGCTCAGGAGCCGCTTGGCGAGTCCGCGGCTGGCCCCAGCACCTCATACCGCGGCGTGCCGCAGCTTAAGGACGGCACCAGTCCCCGCAAGCACCCGCAGCGCGGCCAGGGATACCGTAGATTGTGGCAACAAGTGACAAAAGTATCGAAGGGGCAGAAGCTGCAGGACAACCTTGGGCTGGCGTTCTCGGACATGACGGTCGAGGACCTGCTCAAGATAGTCCTGAAGCTCGCACCGCAGGTGCGGTAGCGCCGCCTGCTGTATCGCGAAGCCCCAGGCCACAATATTTTTGCCTGGTGTGTTGTAGGAGTCTGCCGTCGAGGCCATTAAGCAGGGGTTATACTACCTCGACAGCTCTGCGATGGCCGCGCTGCTCAAGGAGCTGGCTAAGCAGGGGTATCTGAAGCGCGCAGTGGAAATCTTCGATTGGCTGCGAGGCCTGGAGCACAGCCACGAGCTCTCCAGCCTGTGTGACCTGTGAGTTTGGAGGGCCGTGTGACGGCTCCCTGAGCAGCATGGGTGCACCGGCTCCCGCCCTCGCCGCCAGACCCGCCCTTGACTGTAACGGCCATCCTGAATGGCCCTCATGCGGGCATGCTGCATGGCAGGGGTCACGTCGTGGTTTGTTGCACACCCCTGCATGCTCTGGCGGGCGCAGGACTTACTTGTGGGATGTACTTTGTTGATCGCTACCCACATGCTTGCACGCATCCATCCATTAATACCCCCAACAGGTACACTTACACGACGATGATCAGCCAGTGCGGGTCGCACCAGCAGCTGCGGCGCGCGCTGGAGCTGGTGGCGGAGATGCGCAGCCGCGGCATCGATTGCAACGTGCACACATACAGCGCGCTGATGAACGTATGTATCAAGGTATGTGACGTACACCATCGAGGGCCCGCCGCTGTCAGGACGGTGTCTGAAGTGGTGGCAGCTGTTGGGCGGAGCGGAAGACTGAACTGGTCGATGGGATGTGTGCGTTCGGTTTGCCGGCGTTCCCACGCGCCGGCTCAAAAGTGGTTTTGGGAGTCTTTATGGCGTGAGGCCCGGCATTCGAGTGTCACCGCCCAGCGAATCGAGCACAGCGCAAGGAGCGCGCTGGCAGATGTAGGAATCAGGCTACACGACAGAGAGTTGGAAAGGGGTCCATGACTTCGCCGCCTGGCCGTGGCGTTTAGGAACGCCTGGACAGTATTTGGCCTGACTCCACAGGCATGTGGTCCCCACGGGCCCCGTTGATTCCGGCCCCTCACGCCCTTCAAACTCTGGAAGCGTGCATACAATATGTAGGCACGAGGCACATACAGGGCCCCATCGTAAGTCTCCATTCGGACTTCCAACATCTGTCCCCGGGCCCTGCATGACCGCATCCGCATACCACCCCGCAGGCGAACGAGCTGGACCTGGCGCAGGACGTGTACAAGCAGATGCTGGAGGAGGGATGCAGCCCCAACCTGGTACGCGAGCGCGCCGGGGCGGTGCCTCTCAGTGCTGCGGGGAGCTGCTGCGCTTGCTGCAGCATCGGCAGCCCGACAAGCGGTGTTGGCATGGCGCACGCACGCACGTATGGGTCCGGGTACGGGCAGGAACTTGTGGGACGGACACTTGTGGGGCGGCACGCGACGGAGAGAGGAAACTGGCCGCTCTGGATCGGATCGCTGCGCTGCGTTCCTGCTGGATCCTGCCCCTTCTCTGCGGTTCCGCCCCATACGTCGTGATTCATGCAGCGTGTCGGTGCCGCCGCGTCCCGTCGCGGTCACGCTGCAGGTGACGTTCAACATCCTGATCGATGTGTATGTCAAGCGCTGCCAATGGGAAGAGGCCGTCAAGGTGCTGGACACGCTGGAGAAGCAGGTGGGGCTGGCGACTGACATAAGACGGTGGGCTTGTGCACCTGGGGTTTTCATGTCCGGGGTTGGAGTCAACGGACTTGGCCATGTCCAGGCTTGGAGTTGACGGACCTGGCCAAGGCACCTGGCCCTTTCCGGGCGGGACATCCCAGGGGCAGGCTGGAATGGCCGGGACGTGAGAGAGGAGAGTCACGGCATCGGTCAGGCGTCATGCTCTGCCCAGCAGGCGACACGGCAGGCACAGCTGGCAGCCAAGCCCCTCGGTTATCTGGTGGCTTGACTTTGACAGAGCTCTTTCTTGGTTCTTCCCCTTTGCGCCTAGCAGGGCATCCAGGCCGAGGTGCGCACCTACAACACGGTCATCAGCGCCTGCAACAAGTCGGGCCAGCCCGAGCAGGCGCTCAAGGTGTACGAGAAGATGCTGGCGGCGGGCGTCAAGCCTTCGGCGACCACCTACACGGCGCTGATCAGCGCGTACGGCAAGAAGGGCCAGGTGCGGCTGAAGCGCTGTTTGGCGGGTGGGGCGTGGAAGGCCCGGGGGCTGGAGAGCACGGGGCCTGACCATTACCCTCGCGGAAAGCGGCGTTTGCACATGCCAGCGATGGAGCCGAGAAGAAGCCGAGAAGGAGCCGAGATGGAGCCGAGATGGAGCCAGACATCAGGCACTACGTTGTAGCTGTCGCTGTCTGCATGCTGCACGCGGGCTCTTGTGATGTGAGGTGGCGCGTGTGCAAGTTGTGCAAATGTGCCCATGCGGCGCAGTGCGTTGCGACGAGGCGGCTTGGGCTGTCCCCGCGGCCGACCCTGCCGGTCCGTGCCTTTGCATCCCTGCCCCTGCCTTACCGCGCAGGTGGAGAAGGCGCTGGAGATCTTCCGGGACATGATCCGGCGCGGCTGCGAGCGCAACGTCATCACGTACAGCTCGCTGATCAGCGCCTGCGAGAAGGCAGGCCGCTGGGAGATGGCGCTGGAGCTGTTCAGCAAGATGCACAAGGAGAACTGCAAACCCAACGTGGTCACCTTCAACTCACTCATTGCAGCCTGCTCGCACGGTGCGGCGGGGCGTCAGCTGAAAACAGCAACGGCAGGCGGGAGCAGGCTGGGCTGGACGTATGCATTGGAAACGGGCACCGAGGCCGGCCGAGCATCCTGCTGCATGGAGAGAGAGCCCAGCTGTGGGAATGCATCGCCGCAAAGTGAACTGAGCGTCCTTCCTCCCCTCATGCGCCGTGTCCTTTGTGTCTCTCCGCCGCGCAGGTGGGCACTGGGAGAAGGCAAGCGAGCTGTTTGAGCAAATGCAAACGCAGGGCTGCAAGCCCGACAGCATCACCTTTTGCGGCCTCATCACCGCCTACGAACGCGGGGGGCAGTGGCGCCGCGCGCTCAAGGCCTTTGAGCAGATGCAGGCGCAAGGTTGCCACCCCGACGCGGCCGTGTTCAATAGCCTGATGGAGGTGCTGTGGCAGAGCGGCGTGCTAATGGCGCAGGCCAAGGCGCTGCAGCTGTGGACGCTGGCGAACCGGAGCGGGCACTTCCGGTGGGGCGGTTGGCGAGGGTGCGGAGGGTGGGGCGGACGTGGCGGGCAGGTGGAAGCACGCACACGGCACGCACGCACACAGAGGGACTGAAAACCGGAAGTAGCCTGTAGAGAGAACAATGTAAGGCGTAGAGAGCGGGCAGCTTCAGACGCCAGCCAGCTGGAGCGGCCACTGCTGATATGAGGCTCTGGCGCTGTACGGCTGGCGGCTGAGACTGGGGACTGAAGACTGCCGCGGATCTGTGATGCTGGGCCTGTGGAGCTGGGGAAAGCCCTGGGCGTTGCATACCACCGCTTAATGGTCGCGAGAGTGCGGAGTACGGCAATCCATCAGTGCTGCGATTGTGGCATGTCCTGGAGACCCAGGAGCTTCGGCACAAAGCATGCCTCCGTCGCTGGCCCCGTACAGAATCTACACGAACAGCAAGCAGGACAGCGCCGTGCTGCAGTACAGCACTGTCGCCTTCACCAGCGGCGCGGCCGTGGTGACGGTGGTCCGCTGGGTGTCGGAGCTCAAGTGAGTGAGGGGTGTGGCGGGCTGGGCGATTTGCGGCCGTCCGCCGGTCACCACTGGAATATGCTGCTGAACGCCGCTGCGTCCTCGTTCAGACCTGCATTCTCACTCCCCCATGTTCCGTACGTGGCCCTACGTGGGCCCGTATTTCCCTACGTACCCCCCCCCCGTTGCAACGCCAAGCTGGCCGCTTCGCTGCTCTTGTTTCCCCGCCTCCCCCTTCCCGGGCTCCTCCATGTCATCACCGCTTCCGGGGAAGCTCACCCACACTCCGCCCAACGCATCGCGCAATCCCCTCCACGCCCTCACGCGTCTCCCCACGCGTCTCCCCAGGAACAAGCTGGTCAAGGACGGCCCCGGCTTCTTCCGCGACAAGGTTATCTTCACGCTCCACAAGTCAAAGCAGAACCGCAGCGAGCAGCCTTCGGCGCGCATCTTCGAGGCGGTGTCCCTGCTACTGGCCGGCAATGCCTCGCCCTTCCTGATGCACCTGTTCGACCAGACCATCACGCTGGAGGCGGCCTCCCCGCCGCTCATCGCCTGGCTGCGCTCCGCCGCCTTCAATGACTTTGTGCACATCCAGCAGAGCCAGCAGCTGAAGCGCATCAGCATGGACTTGTTGCTGAGCGAGGACGTGGCGATCGCGGCGCGGTGCATCGAGGCGTTCAACGCAGTCAAGAGGTGCGCCGCAGCGGTCGGGGGGCTGCGGGACGGGGCCGCGGAACACGGGCATTGCCACGTGACCTTACCTGCCTTGCAGCGGGCCTGGACCCGGGAGCTTTCGGGCAGGACATACATCCCGGATTGCAGTAGAGGCAACGCATGCTCCTCCGCACTTCTCCTTCCGCACCCTGTCCAGCCGCCCGCCCGCCTGCCTTGGTTGGATTACGAGAAAAAGATGGAGCTCCGCATCCCGGTGCCCTGCTCCTCCATACCCCGCCTGTGCAGGTATGAGCAGCTGTTCAGCATCAACCCCGCGCTCTGCAACCAGGCGCTCCTGGCGCAGCGGCCGCAGATCGTGCACCTGGCACTCAAGTACGGTGCGGCCTTCCAGCTCAAGGACGACACCATCTACGACGCGCTGCAGCTGTTTGACCGCCTCTCGTGCTGCGGCGCACCGCTCAACGTGGCCGCCTGGCCGCTCATGCTGTGCAGCTGCCTGCTGCTGGCGGCGCGCCAGGTGGAGTCCCCGCCCATGTGGCCCCAGCTTGAGCAGGTGGGTGCGGATTCACCCCTCGCCTGGGCGCCACCCGGGTGAAGGGGGACTGGCCGACCGAGCGCTCAGGCGCCCGTTTTTGTTCATCTGGTGTGCGATGCGGAGGGCTACGTACTCCTTCCGTCCCGGGAAGTGCTCCTCCATGTGGCCGAAATAGGAACAGAGGACGAACGAAAAATGATATGAACAGAGAGGCGGAGGACGAGCGCGCATGCTCGTGGCCCGGAAGCTAGAACCGGCTCGTGCGCACGCCCCGCTCTTACCTCGTGCATGTTTTTGCGAATGCGGCAGGTCACGCTGCTCACCGGCTTTGGCGCCGACGTGCTGGTGACCATGGAGCGCAACGTCTTGATGTGGCTGGCCAACGACATCTCCACCATCTCGCCCATGCGCGTGATCCAGCTCTACCTGGAGCGGCTGGGCCACTACCTGCCCGACTTCAAGGTAATCGACCGGGTCACCAAGGACCTGCAGACGCTGGTGCTCAAGGTGGCGTGCAGTCCCGTGGTGGGGCTGCGCCCCTCCCTGGTGGGCGCTGCGGCGCTGCTGGTGGTGCGCCGCGCGCGCGGCATGGTGCCGTCGTGGCCCACGGTGCTGCAGACCATGACGGACTACTCGCCCAGCGATGGCGAGCTGGCGGCGTGCGTGATGCACATGGAGGCCCTCATGCAGCAGTGAGGCGGGATGCGGCCGGGTGAGGCGCTGGCGGAGGCCGTGGCGGTGGCGGGCGGCTCCGCTTCGTGGCGGCCTGTGAGGCGAGACGCGTCCGAGCCCGCCCGGCGTCAGAATTGGCGCCAACGGGCTGGCAGCGGGCCACTCCGCGCCATGGCAGTGCTGGCAGCTCGGAAGGTCGCCATCGGTGGCCGGCGACGGCATTGCCGCGGGCTGCGATGATGGGGCGTGGAAGGCTGGCAGCAGCGATGTGGAAGGCTGCTTAGAACGCAAGTGGCGCAAGGGGCTTGTGGTGGCGGTTGTGGTGGTGGTGGTGATGGTGGTGGTAGCCATCCAGGGCTACAAGCGCTGGCGGTAGGGCGATGCCCCCGGGCGTCCCTCGCAAGACTGGCGAATAACGACCGACGCCGCGCGCCCGTGAGACCCGCAAGCAGGTGCGGTTGCTGCTATTGTGGGTGGCTACCACCCCTGGCTAGCTGATAGGTTGCCACCATCTAGCAGGGACCGGTACCCTTGCTGCGTCGTTCCAGGAAGCATCGGCTGCGTGACGCGCAAATGGTCATAGCAGCTCCTCCGCGCCCCGCCTACAGGTTTCAGGGATAAGTTGCGTTGGGTACTGTTGGGAAATGAAGTTGGTATGGAATTGATGACGCTTGCAGCAAAACCTTCGACAAGCGGCCGACCACAAACTGCGGCGCTGGTCTGAGATGAATGATGTTCCTGTGCGCGAATAAAAGAGGCGCGTTGCCCCTTGTGCGGACTATCTCCCCTGCGCGGGCACGGCTTCGTGGTTACGCGTCCCAAGTCGACCCGGATTGGGTCGCGCTGAGCTGGTCCCGCGCCGCAGGGCGCTTTGCTCGTCCTTGGCTCGGTCGGCCCTTCCGGCTGCGGTGAACGCCGCGCTGTGTTGGCGGCGGTGACTGGAGTCCGTGCACATGGAACCAGGGAACACGCTCATGCCGCCCCTAGTATGTTCAAAGTCTATGGACCTGCCGTTGCTGGGCTTGTGAAGGTGAGTACTGCGGTGCGGCGGCGCGGGCCACGCCTGGCGGCAGAGGGTTGTCGTCTGGACGTGCCCGTGTTGTAGGGAGTCAGGGTTTTAGTCATGATATGGCGAGTGAAGCCAGTGCGAGGGACCTTCAAGTCTGAAAAGCTTCACTCATAAAGGATACATGGAATGCCAATGTCGAAGTGCAGCTCCTGCTTTTGCGCGCGTCATTGCACGGACACTGGCGGAAAGGCTAAGCTTCTCGGGTGTTTTCTTGTCTTGGCCAACGTGCATCTGTTTTTCCAGAGGTGCAGGTGGCTCTGCGATGTGTCGGAATGGGATTCGAGGCTACAGGAGAGTTTGACAAGCAGCCTGCTGTTGCGTTTGCTCCTTGTGTGCATAGTGGGTGGGCGGTACGGTGATGGCGCAATACGTGTGTGGATGGAATCTTCGGGCAGGGTAAAGCATCGCTGTAGTCCAGGCAGCGGCCGCCAGCGCCGCGTCAGCACCTTCTAAACCTACCTCATCGGACTTGATGGCTGGGGTCCACACTTGTATGCAGACTGGGAGTTCCGCGCTCACCTTTCGCAGCGAGATGAGCTTATGCCGGTGTGTGCATTTCCAAAACACGGTGGGGATTTGTGTCTGTCAGTGTAGAGAGGAGGCGGTCGTCTTGAGCCACGCTAACGGCGGCTTGGCGTTGTTTGGTGTCCCTTCCCCAGCGTCTGCGCTACTGAAGTGGTGATCATGGCGAGATCTTATTGGGAATGGTGGCGGGGCTCTCTCGCCACCTCCTCATGGCAAAGTCGTGGCATGTGAACATGACTCGAGCTCTTGCTGTTCGGTGGCACGTGGGGAGGCTGTGGGTGTGTGTTCCAGCCGCTTCTGGTCTCTGCATCCCCTGAATGCGCAGTTCCGGGCGCGCGTCTGGTTATTCAGACGCTGCGTATGTGTGTGTGTGTTTCTGTGTGCGTGGGCCTCCTGTGGCAAATAAGCGCACTGTCGCAGTGCCAGCTTGTCCGCGCCTTTGGGTGCCGGCTGCGCGGCGCTTCGGGACGAAACGGCAAGAACTCATCTTCTCGGCCTGCGGACGTCAGTATGACCAGGTCCCTTCATTTGAATCCCGACTAACGCAACGAGGAACATGTATTCAGCAGGCTGGCTCGACGGGCGCCTGTTATGCATCTGCGCGACTCAAGGCGTTGCCTCGTGCGTGGTTGGCGGGGGTGCGGATGTGTATTGCGACGCTGGTGAATTGAGGTTGGAAGGTTCCTGGCAACCCCATTGCCCTTCGTGCCGGACGCCCAACGTGTATCCCTCGCAGGTTGCGTGCACCCCTCTGACGTGTAACTACCTTAGTGTGGTCATGCGTCCCTGCGACGCCATCCCTTTCCATGTGCATCGGCGCGTAGTTTTGTGGGAGGGACTGCTTCTGCGTGTGGTCATGCGTCCCTGCGACGCCATCCCTTTCCATGTGCATCGGCGCGTAGCTTTGTGGGAGGGACTGCTTCTGCGTGGACCGCTCCCAGCAACGACGACGGGGCTGACTGCCACTTCGACGTCCCTACTTTCAGGTCTGCTTCTGGACATTCGGCGTTCCGGGTGGGCACGGGTCAGACGCACGCACGCGGGTCTGGTAACCGCTGCTGGTCGCCGATGGCAATGCCAAGGAGCTGACCCGCAACAGTCCCACTCAGGTGACCACGTAGTCACAACAACGCGCTGGTAAGCTGTTCCGTCCAGGACCGGGGGGCGGGCGTCTGCTCGTACCGCCCGCCTCCCCTGGCCTGCCCTAATGAAAACGTCGCGCTTTCTGGTGTGCATTAGTGTATTTCCGTAGAGGTGTTACTCCCCCGAACTGCAGTTCACAACTAATCTTCTGCAGGCTTAACTGTGGGTCTTACACATGAAGTTGGGCGTCCGCATTGGACATGGCGCCAGGTCACGTTCCGCACGATCATGACATGTTCAGCCGCGCCCTCCACCGTTGTGTGTCGGTTCGGCATGGGTCGTGACTTGAACTGCAGAGGGTGCAGAGAGCGCCATCGCAGCATGCGCTGCGCACCCCCGGTGCCGTGTCACCGCACAATCTATCACATCTCGCAGAAGGCACGACTGAGGACGCCCTATCCAGTTCAGGCTCGATTCAAAGTGCCGCGCGCACTACTGACGGCTGACACGAACAAATACGCAGCGGGAAAGGCGCTGCTCTTCCGCAAGAGCCCGACAGCGCATTCCACACAAAGCACAGAATTGGGGAGGCGCCTCGTGGCAAGGCGCGCCTAAGGACGCCGCATCCAGTCGTTTGAACTGGGAAGCCCAGCCTCATTGCATCGTTTCATACTCCCCAGGTCCGGACCAAGTGCCAGGAGCCGCAGCCTCTCACTCGCAGGTCGCAGCTTCTTGAGGCTGTAGCTCTTGAGATGTTGCGCCCAAAACGACCCCGTATCGTCAGTTCAAAGGACGCACGGAGGGGCGGTGCACGAAAAAGGAAGCCATGCTACGCCATTTGATCTTGCCGTACAAGTACAGCGCGGCCTTGACGGAGCGAAAACCCTTGCCGTACAAGTACAGCGGCGGCGCCATCAGAACCTATTGTAGACGGCCTCATGCAGCGGCAGCAGAGCCGGCCCTGCGTCAACATTCAGATCCACGGTACCAAAACTCACGCGGACACGGCAGCCGCAGCCGGCGGCTGGGAGTGTTTGTCGAAAGCTGACAAGTTGGAACTAGGAAAGTAGGAATACATGAGTAGTTGCAGCCAGAGCAGCAGTATCTTTGTCCGAAGCCACGGCTGATTTGTTCTCATGCTGCCAGGTTCAGCTTCCGCAACAGCACTCCGAAGTCAAACGCGGCTGGTTTGTGGTTGAAGGTGTGCACATGGCTGTAGTCTTCATCCGACGTGTAGAAGGCGCGGACGAGCTCCATTGTGGTGCGGGCCTGGGCCGGGTTGGGTCGACGACAAACGGTAGACGGTGAGTGCGTACGGCGGCTATTGGGCAGCAGTTCACTAGGCTCCTTGCCCCCAGGTCTCCCCTACACGCAACCCTCTCCACAAGAAAAAGCCAGGCACGTGGCAGAGCCCCTGTTTCAGTCGAATGGGCGGGTGGCACTACCCGTGTACGATACATTTGTCAAGCATGTGCAAAGCCCAGGGATCAAGCCGCCGTGAGGCCCCCCAAACTCACACGCACGCGGCGGGGGACGGCGCAGCACGCCGTCGGCTCTGCCGACCCGTGGGTCAGCGCACGCGTGCGGGAGGCTAAAGCGTATAACCCCGCCCCGCCGCCCGCCATGCGTATGCCCCACCTCCTGGCGGTTCATTCCCTTCTCGTGGATGATATCGCCGCGCACCACTGCCAGGCCGTGCGAGTCGAGCAGCTCCGGGTAGTGGGTCAGGGTGAGGTAGGGTGGCGCGCCCTCGCCGTACCTGGGCATCGGGTCAGCGGTCCGAGTGGAGGGCATGGGCCCCTTGAGCGCGGACGCGGGATGAGGAAAGGACGGCAAATTGGCTGTCCATTCTTAGCAATTGACCATTCCGTAAACCTCTTAAAAGGAATGCGACTTGCAAGGTTCTGTAAGTCAGAAATTGATAAGGACAAGGGACGAGAGACTTGGGATAGACTGGGATGCCAACATGGCTTGGAAACTTCCCGCACCGCTTGAACTCCTCAAGGCCGGTGATCAGTACGTACGGCAGCTGGCACTGTACGAGCAAGGTCTCATATCCCGATGGCTTGGCCAGGGGCAGCACGAACATGGGGCTGCGGCAGCACGGCATTGTGCGAGGGGGCGCATGGGGACGAAGACTCACGGAGGCGGAAGTCGAGCGAGCGAATTGACCGTGTGATGCAGGTTCGGGCAGGTGTGTTGACAGGCGCTGTTCACGTGAACCAAGGGAGAGGGGACTGCCAACAGGACCAGGCCACAAGCAGCAAGAGTATGTCAGGGGAGGATCACCAGCCATGTCGTGCAGCCTCCCAGCCCCAGCTCGCAATCTGGCAAGTGCCCACCACAGGGTGGGAAGGAGGCACGGCGCCCGGTGTACCGACCCCAAGGTACGGCATAGATAAGGCATGCAACAACCTCCGAATCCCGCGCTGAAACATACACCACGGCGGAAAGCTCCCATGAGATGGGAAGCTGCACTGTGCCCCTGCGTCGGTGGCGCGTCTAAGGACCGGCGCTGGGCGGGCGGCGCCTGGGGCCCACCTTTCCTTGGCGCGGCTAACGAACTTGCAGTACTCCTCCGCGGCCAGCACTGAGCCCACTCGGCCCCCCTTCTCGTCGGCATGAAACTGTGGAGGATAGGAGCACAGGAGGGGAGCAGTAAGCAGTGCTGGATTAGGTTACCACACGCGTCTCACCAGTCTACAAGTCACAAACCCCGGGCGGGCGCACGGAATCCAGGCTTTCTCACGTGCTTCCCCTGTCTCCTCCCATACCCACCCCAAGCCAGATCTCAGCAACCTCCTCTGGGGTCTTTTTGAGCAGCTCGTCCAGCCGCACCACCTGACCCAACTGGCTAGGGCTGGGGGCCGACACGCCGCTGATGCCCGCTTCCTGCCGCAGACTGCTCCATTGCTCCTGCACGACAAGTATCAGGACAATGATGTTGTTTGTGTTCTGCTGGGATTGAGGAGCTAGGAGCTGGACCTTTGGCGCTTACTGATGCAAAACCTCGCCGACACCGCCATGCGCTTCGAGCGAAAAACGAGCGGGCGCGCTGCATTGCTGTTTGTAATGCGATATTGGATAATTGAGCGTATTGTCTACCACTGATCAACGTCAGTCGCAACACTCGACATCCGCGAGTGCCGACTTGCCGCTGCCACAGCAATAGAGATAATCTGCCCAAATACAAATTTCTATGTGGGCAGCTTCAATCGCTCTTCCTTTCGTGCGAGTGCCGAGAATGCCGGCTCCCGATTTAAAGCGATATCAGATAATGATCCTTTTGCAACGAACGCTCCGTCTAGTCAACACGCCGTTGCGATGGATCAATGTCGGAGCCCGCCGTACAGGTACGGACACACACCGCAGACGTCTTTGGTTTCATTTGGGCACCGGCCAAATCTGTTTCAGCCCGGGGAACAACTCATTTCCCCCGTGACCGCGTTCCCACCCTCGGCCCCCTACAACTTGCCTGCCCGCCCTGCCCTCGAGCCTATCGTCCCCACCAGTGCGATGCCGCCCCGCCGCTCGGACGCGAACCCAATCACACGGGCCGTCACACACCCCTTCTGCCCCTGCCCCAGTTTCCATTCCGTTATTGTTGTTGCGCCTCCTGCTTCCTCTCGTGCTGACGCTGCGCGGCCGCGCTGCTGGACGCGAGCCCCCCAATGCTGGGCGTCATCCCGCTGTCGATGGTACTGTTCGACCGAAGGATCTCCGCCGTGCGCTCCATGGCCAGTCCCCATACGTCATACCCGCGGGAGGGAAGCTCAGAAGCAGAGGAAACGGATGCCATGCTACTGGAGGGGAGAAGCAGAGCATGGTGGAGCCTGGAAGTCGAAGGGGCTCAAACATGCATAACGTGCGTTACGTGCGGCGTAACGTGCAGGCCAGCGCCAAGCAGCTGTCTCCAAAGTGTGTTGCCTTGCATAGAAGCGCCGGGCGACGGTCCGGAGGTAGCTCCCGTACCTTTTGGTACTAGGCAGACAAAAAGGGTCTGCTGCACTCTCTGCACTCTAAGAAGCTACTTATCGCTCACTCAGCGGCACTGTAGCCATCAGGTAGCCATCGCCGGTCCGAAGGAGTGTACTGTCGAAACAAGGCAGCTGCTGCATGCGGACCTACTGTTCTTCTTGCAGAAGTTGCCCGATAGCGAGCTTGCGATCCTCCGGTGGCTCAAAACACGTAAAACAGCCAATTAACGATAAGGTGGGATCTGAATGAAAAGCAAGGGTACCCGCCATACCCGCCCAGAGCGGTGGAGCGGTACCCGCGTGAGCGCGCGCGTGTGTCAAAAAAAGAAATCTGCAGAGAAAGAGGGAGCCCGCCTCTACGGTCATACACAACCGAAGGCGCGACGTTTCCGGTAGGGCGGGCGAACGGTGGGTGACGTTCGTCCCGCCCCCCAAAGGCCGGCTTATTACATCTTAGCTTATTACTAGGACTTCACCTGGTGTACTGCAAGGTCTCAAGGTTGAGCTGCGGTCACGTCTAGTCTCCCGCTGCGCCGCTTCACACCCTCCATACACCGGATGCGGTAGACCCCGCAGGAAGCCGGCCTGAGGAACGGGGAAGCCCTGGCGTCAACGCTGCATAGCAACCAACTCTGTGCGAGGCGGGACCAGGGGAGCTCCCCTGGGCGGGACGGACACTAAAACTATGAAAAAAACCTAACCTACCCTAAAACCTTGATTGCCCAGAATAGCGGTCTGTCATTGCATGGATGCGCTGGGTGCTGAGTGCTCTGGGCGATGCGGAGGTACCGTACACGTACATCGCCTTGCAGCGTTGCAGGCGTGCACAAAGAATCGAGGTCTGCTGCAAACCAAGAACGAAGCGCCCTCGAGCAACGATGTAGTCAGCGCCGGCCAGAGGAAGTATCATAAATGCTGTCAAAACAGGCAGCTGCTGCGCTGGTGTTGCGCTCGGTCGCTTCCGTGGAAGAATCTGCAGGCCTATTGATCTTCTTAAATACGTTGCCCGATAGAGAGCTTGCGATCCTGCGCAGCGACTACTCCGCAGAGGTTGTCGTGAAATATATAAGAAAACTGAAGGCTGCGGCAGAAACGGCGGCAGTTATGGCTCGGTCCATGCGTCCATCCCTCTCTGTTTCCGCGTTCTGCGTTCTCGCTGGGTGAGGTTCTTACAGGCCACGTAGCAGGCCACCCAACCTCGCCTGGCCTGACTCATGCGTTACGTGCGCTGCAGACACACCGGCCGCTGATCAAGAGAGCCCGAGGGGCACAGCGGCGGAGGCAGCGGGTAAGTGGTGAGCAAAGGATTTGACGTCCGCGTTGGGGGGGGGGGACATGCTGTTGAAGGCCTTGCCTAACTTGCGTTCAGGACCCCTGTGGGTAGGCCCTGCACGGAAACCTGCCGCCACGTGCCCTTCTCCTGTCCCTCCGCGCCAGAGCTGTACGCGCAGCGTATCAAGTCGGTTCCCGCCCCATCTCAGCTGATACCGTCAGTGGAGCAGCAACTTCCTGGCCTCGGGCCGCTGCTCCTCAACTGGCGTCCCGATGCGGGAGCCGCTGGGCTGCTGCCGGAGCTCACAGACCCGGTCTTCACCGCCGCGGTGGCTCGCCTGATCAGTAGCTTCAGGCCTGACGAGGCGTCGTTGCTGACAGCCGGGCTCCTGTGTCAGGTGACGGCCAAGTTCTACAGCCGCGAGGTGCGCAATTGTAGCCGACTACGCAGCTGTACGGGAAGGCGGGCACAAGTTGCCAACACACGCAGATGGGCACGCCGCTTGAGCGCCTGCCGCCTGGCTGCCGCTTCTCATGAGCACGCACTGGTCGGTTCGCCTGCGGTAGCCTGCGAGTGACGTTCCTGTGCCGCCACATCCAGGCTGAGTTGTCCAGGGCGATCATCACTACACTGGAGGACTACCTGTTGCCGGAGGACGACCCGTCGGTAGAGGAAGTCTACATCGTCAGGAGGGGGTTCGCAGACAGGGGGTTCGCGCCTGCCTGGGCTCTGGGCGACAAGGCCGTATCGCCCACCAACGTCTACCTCGCCGTGGAGCTGGGCCAAACTGTGAGCGCTGCATTGCAGCGGGCAGCCCAACATGTTATGTTATGTTACATCCGCCTAACGGGTGCCGTAGATGATTGGTGTTCGGTGGGCTCGAAGCTGCTGCTTGTTGCCACTGAACGCTCTGCGCCTCACGCACCTCTAACCCCCGTACACCGCCGTTGCAGGATAAGGCGGGCGTAGGCGACTCCGGAGACTCCCATTACAAGGGCGGCGGACACCACGTGCACTTTTGGGTAAGAATGTGCAACTTGTGTCGTGTACGGCCTAGATGTGCTCTGCCCATCGCAGCGCATTTAGGGACGCCCCGCAAACCCATGCCTTCCGCTCCGCTCGCATGCCGTGACATACTGTGCCCTTGCAGCGCCTTCGCGAGGCCCGTGAGACCTTCAAGGCCACCTACTGCCCCGCCTTCCTGCTCGAGGTGCGGCGATCAAGAATGGGACGTGCAGGCAGCAGCGAGTGCTGCAAGCGCTCCTAGTTCTGAGTCGGTCCAATGCAGGCCGGGCCGGTGCTGGGGCGAAGCCATGCCCTGCGCATACAAGCCCACACCTCGTTCATCTGTGAAAACCACACCCTGCCAGCCCCAAGCCGTGTCACCATTTGCGCTCCACCCCCTGGCGGCACTCTCCTCGGTAGGTGGTGGGCTCGCACATCCGGCTGTCGTCGCTGGCCTGGCTGGATCGCGTGACGGTGTTTCCGCTCACCCCGCTGCTCAACCTGCTGCCCGCGTACCCGGCCACTGACCGCCTGCTGCTGCCGGTGGCGCGCATGCTGGAGGTGCTGCGCATGGGCCTGCGCATGCTGGCCGCGCGCAGCCGCGAATCGAAGCAGCAGCTGGTTCTGCCCGCCGGCGCCAAGGCGCTGGGACTGCCGTGGCACATCGCCTTCTCCCCGCGCTACATTGCCAGCACGGCGCGGCGCCTCGCGGCCAGGACATTCCTCGTGGAGCTGTCCGACGCCGCCCGCGGGGCCGGCCGAGTCGAAGGCAGCCCCGATGGCGGGGGGCGGCGCATGGTGGTTGTCAAGCTGGGACGTGGCTACGGCCTGGCGGCGCACGTGGCTTGGGCGGAGCTGGGCTTGGCGCCGCAGGTGCTGCGTGTTCTGCGGATACCTGGTGGCTGGCAGCTCGTGGAGATGGAGTACTTGCCGTCCGAGGAGTGGACTCTGCTGCACGACTTGGCGGACGCCGACCGTGAGGGGGCGCTCCAGGCTGCGCTGGAGGCGCTGAGCCGCGCACACCACGACACAGCAGCTGGCGGGACGGCGGCGGAGGTTCGACGGCGACGTGCGGCCGCCCAAGTTGCCTGGTGCGG
>LSYV01000044.1:767503-780937 GCA_001584585.1 Gonium pectorale
CCGGTGTGTCGAACTTCACCTGGTAAACCGTTACTTGTCCAGGTGGAGCTGCGGTGTTGTTGTTGTCGCGGTCACCGGTCCGACGGCGCTCAGCGGTTACTAGACCGTCGTGCGCCCAGCCCGCCCCCCGGCTGTATACAGACCTGGAATGACGAAAGGAAACACGCTGTCCAGAAGGTCCAGATGCCGGGCCTATTTCCTCCACACGCCAAGACGCTATGCACACAGAAAGAGGGAGTCATGTACGCCACGCAATTCAGAACTGAAAGGCCGGTCAAAGCACATTGTCAGGTTTCTGGGATCAGGACAGCTCTCGTGTGATCCGCGCCCTGGGTTGCCGTTACAAGTCAAAGCGCCACTCCAGCTCCTGCCCCGTGCTTCGGCTGGTAACGCCGGCAACATCGGGTCCTCTGACCACGTACATTTTGTGCGAGAGGTCTCCACCTAACACTTCCCAGTGGCTCTTAGCAACCCTCATGCCAGGCAATGCAGCCCGGATCTAGCGGGCTGCTCTCGCTAGCTCTCGACGCCTCACGCAGCGCTCGGACGGACACGGTCGGACGCCATACAGGGTTGGTTGGTTGGAGACTTGCAGTTCACGGTGGTTCACGACATCACATGCCATTGGGTTTAAAGCCTGCAGCGCAAGCTGCCAGATTTGCAGACCATCATGTATACGCCCACAGCCTACCGTGCACCTAAGCATGCATGAGAACACGCCAGCGCATCGGTCGCCGGGGAAGGCCATCCCCGACGGACTTCATCCGCCACTTGAAGCCCGCGGTTAGCACTTCCTGCTAAAATACTCCTCGCGCGAAGCTGCCTCTCAGTTGCTCACTTCCCTCAAGGCCTGTTCAATCATCCCCATGTCAATCTACTCCATTTTCAAGATACATGGTCGCATTCCTAACCCCACACGTTCGAGTGATAGCCGTGCCCCGCAGCTTGCTGTTGGCACAGGCAGCGGGACCGCAACGAGCCGTGCTGCCGCTCTGCTCCAGAGCGGTAAGCGTGGGATGTTGGAGCCTCCTTCTGAGGGTCCCTGCCTCACGCCCCAACCACGACTCTCCGGTGCGCCGCGCGGCCGCCTTTACGTGTCGCCGGGCCGGCCGATCCAAGCCACCCGGCCCCGCAGCTGCTTCTCGCAGATGCTGGCAGAGCACGTGCACCTGTTGCCGCGGGGTTTCGAGGACGACGGTGGAGGACTATATTGGGCGACAGGTACAAAAAGGCTTTGCGCATGCTCCTAAAACGAAGAAATAACGTATGGGCAACATAATTATGATTCGTGCGTGAACGTACTTTGCTGCCTTGTTGATGGCATAATCACACGCCGGTTTTGTGGTCCGGGTTGTAGCGAGACACTGAGGCGGCACACGATGGGCTTTGGGCTGCCCCCACCAATCGATCATCCGGATCCCGAACCCCCACCGCGCCGGCTACGTGCATGCCCGGAGCCGGACCACCACGCGCTGTCCTCCTTTTGGCGGGTAGGCCCCTTCCGGACTTGTGGAAGGCGCCTCCTACCGACCCACCGCACCCACCAGGAGTATGAGCTGGGGTCGGAGTTGCGGCGGATGGGCCCGGACAGCGGGTTGTGGTGCGCCACCGTGGGGTCGTCCTCGTTGACCTCGTTGTCCACATTCTACAGGGCAGGAAGGGGCCCAGGGAGTGAAAAGGTTAGGAGCCGCATTCCAATGACCGCAAGGCCGTTGGCGGCGTCAGGCAGTCATAGGCAGGACTGCACGTATCACTCAAAGCACATGGCAAAGCATGGCGGACGCGTGGCAAAGCCGGAGAGCAGAGGGAGGACAAGGTTTGGCCGCGTTCATGTCGCGCTACGCAACGGCAGTGGCACAGCCTTACCTGAGACCGGTACTGACTTGCTCCCCCCCAAGTACACTGCCCTTGTCCCCGATCCTGACCTGAATGTCCACGCAGCACACCATGTGGTCGCTGGCGGAGCGGGGGAAGCAGTGGTCCGTCTCGTCCTGCCGCCAGCCGTGCGAGGCCCCCGGGCTGCGCAGCGTGCCACAGCAGCGCCGCCCGCCGCGCGGCCAGGCGCAGCCGCCCCCCGCCGTCTCGTTGCGCTGCTCTAGCTCTGCGCTCGTCGCAAACTGCAGGCACGCATGTACGGGACGGCGGGACGGGAATACGGAATGGGACCGGCCGCGTCAGGCCGCGCCAGGTTGGGCGAAGTGCGGGCAGACAGGGTTGGCACGCATGGCGAATGGATGACACCGCGGTACGGATGGAATGGGGCCAAGGTCTGGGGTGGTCGTGCTGGATGGGAGCTCAGACCCCCAAGCCGGAGGCTGCGAGGCCCAGCGAAGTGTACTTGCGAGTGTTTTTAGGAAAGCATGTTTCATGGCAATACACAGGGGGTGCTTGGACAACAAGGCGGGCTCCAAGCGGGCCGCGCATGACCACACGATGGACAGAGTATCAGTATGGATGGCCGCCTACCTCCGCTCCAAATGCAGATGCACAGAGCGCCGCTAGCGCGGTAATCAATACAAGAAATCGCATTGTTGATTGACCTGCACCTTGTGAAGTGAACCGCAAATACTACAGAGGTTTGGTTGTCTGACAGCCAAGTGTTTCAGGCAAAGACTTCTTTCTTTAAGGAAAGGGGTGGAATCGAGGGTCAACCGTGGACCAACCAGAACCACAACTGGTCTCGAAATCTAACCGTCAGTCCGTCACTCTGTCCCAACTTCCGAGATCCCGACTCCCGAGAGCACGGGCTCGATTCAACGCTGTCGTGGGTAGCTGAAGACACGCCCCAACGCTGGTTTGCCCCGCCCCTAAAACCCCCGGCCCACACTACTCTCACTACTGAGTAAGCAGGGTATCGTGTACCGTCATCTGTGCCCAGCAGCTGCCTGGGGCACGCATCAGGGGGCGACTGAAGGCAACGGACACACAGTGAGGACCGACCGCCACTTACGTTGATCTGTACACGTCACACACCTCACTCCGTCGGTTGCCCTTCTCGTGCCAGCTTTTTCCCCGCGCCAGTGAAATCAACTGGTCGTCTACATAACTCGCCGTGAGCTGTCTGCCGTGCCAATCGGACACCCCCGCCAATGCCGCCATCCGTGCATCCCGTCTGTGCCTCGTCCGTGGCGTGGGCCGTACAGTAAAGCAGGTGATGCCTGGGTAGAGAGGTGTGGCCCCCTCAATGCAGCGTCTCACTTTTCGGAGACGTGCTGAATGCAAACTAGGGAAGCAAGGGCACCAGAACAGGAGCGAACTTGCATCCAGGAGCCATGCTGTCGTCAATTAAATTACGGTTTTCACGGGCGCCCCCCGTGGGTGGACCGCCACGCGCTCACGTAAGAGATGCAGCCTGTGCCCCAGCGACGCTGAAGACCATGCTCGACTCCCATTCAGCCATCCGCCATCACTCTTCATATGGACGCGCACGGCACCTCTACTCCTGGACGCCCACGGCGCTCGACACGTCAGCTCCTACGCAAGGGCGGGGTCGCCGCCACAAGCCGCTTCCTCTCGCATCCAACCTGCAGCCCGACGGGTTGTGTGGCCGCGCTTGGCGGCCCGTACGAGAACGGCGACGCTCATTCCGAAACACGGCGTAATCCCTACCCATAGAGTCCGATTTTCCACACCGCCAGCGGTGTCCACACAGTCAAGCCAGCCCCGATTCACGCGGTACTCCACACGCGGAGCTCCCTAGCATTAGGCGCTCCCAAAACTGCTGCAGATACCGCAGCGCCATGCCCCTTCCCTGGGGCCGGGGTTATTAATAGCAGCCCAAGCTACATTCCGCTTCGCCCTCGTCCAAAGCTCAGCGACTCCCCAACGGTTTACGAAAATCAAGCCACAGCTGCTGCTTTGGGAGCTGGCCCTGCGGGCCCTCAGCCTTGCCATACAAGCACGGTCCTGTTCCACATTTGCAGTGCGCCTGAAACAGACAACTGCACATTACGCGGCCCTACCGACCAACTCCTGCCACCCTTCCCCTACCCTCGCCAAGCCTTGACGCCCAGCCCTCGCATCCAAACGTGCTCACCAACGTGCTCCGTACGGCTGAGCCGCCAGGCAACCCACATCGTTGGGACCACCCGAGCCGTCCCCAGCCTCAAGCCCTGCTTCTTACGCCTGCCCCTCAAGAGGCTCAGCCCCACGGGCCGCGGGGCTCTCCATCGTGCGCATGTTCTTGAGCTGCTCCGCGCCTGTGTTGCAACGCAGGGGAGGGAGAATCCAAGCCAGGAGGGAGTACATAACGGAGGGGTATCCAGGACCCGAGGTATTAAGGAGCCCAAGGGCTGTCCTTCAGCGGCTATGAGTAAGCACGCCAACTGGGTCGTTCGACCACATTTGGCCTTCGTTTGGGTGGGCTAAACCTCTGCAACTCGAGCGAGCGTTGCGCGGGGAGGGGCTGCATGCCTTGGGGCTTTCCTGGGGTTTTGAGGAGACTTGAGATGCCAGGCCTGGGGAGCCTGGGAGGGACCTCCGCGGCATGCAGCCTGGAGCTGACGCAGAGCCGCCGGGCTCGCGCAGCGCCCGCGCCCCGCGGGGCACGGCCAGCCCCCCCATGCCCCAATCCCACCCGCATCGCCAACGGCCATCCGCCCCCCCATCCCCCATCCCCCATCCCCATCCGTACCCCATCCCCATCCGTACCCCATCCCCATCCAGCGCGCTCGGGCTCGTGGCAACCAATGGTGCAACCGTCCGCACTCCACCCTCGACGTAAACGGCAAAGGCGCAAGAGCGTGAAGTTCATGCGCAGGGCGCGCGATCAATCTCAAATAAGGGAAAACAATACGGGTACCACACCCACCCTCAATGCGGAAGTTCATGCGCTCCGCCTGCTCCCGCTTCTTGGCCTGGACCTTCTCGTTCACCGCCGTGAGCAGTCGGTACATGACCGCCGCCGTGGGCGCGCCGCTCTCCGCGTCCCGGCCAAAGCCCTCCAGCGGCACCACCACATCCGCGTTCTCGTAGTACTTGCGCCGCTGCTCCAGCAGGGAGTCCAGCTTGCTCTTGGCGGCCGCCTCCAACTCGGCGGCCGAGGGACCGCCCTCGGCGCCGGCCGCGGCGGCGGGCAGGCCGTCTGCGAGCAGGGGCCGCTTCTCGATGCCGTCCTTGGCGACGCGGCGCGCGAGCAGGGCGGTGTCGCCATGCAGCCAGCAGACGATGCCCATCTGCGGGCGCGGGGCAAAATGCACAAAATAGATGTAAGGTTTGGTTTGGGCTATGTGCCCATCGTGTGCGTCGGGGGACTGGGGTTGATGTAGATAGCTTGACGATCAATAAAAACCCAGCAGCCAGGAGCAGGACCATGCCTTACGGTCGATTCGCGTTCGTGCGGAACCTGTCGTGGTCTTTTGGGGCACGCTGCCGAGGCAAATACCGCATTGACGGGCCACCGCGTGACCGTGAACATGCCGTACTAGTAGGCCGCGCGGCTGTCGTCGCTGGAGCGGCGAGCTGGCGGGCGATCGTACTCGCGCCGAACATGCATGGCGCACGCACGCGGCCGTCGTACCTGCATGTAGCCCCAGTTCTCCGGGCGCAGCACGGCGCCGCCGCCCGTGGCGATGACCAGGTTGCGGTATGGGGACAGCTCCTTGACGATCTGCGGCCAGGTCAACGAGGTCAGGGCACGACAGGGGCGGGGGTGCGAGTGGTTCACCAGGGGGGGTACTGGTTGGACGGGTTGGGCGCCTTCGCCGGGATCTCCTGTTCCCTGGAGGCCATGGCAATCGCAGCCCTCCGAATCCAGTGGCATGGCAGGCGACAAGCGCTGGCTCTGCCCCTCCCTGGCTCGCCGCCGGCTCACCCCTCCCCTCCCTCCCCTTTCCCTCCCCCACACCCGTCCGCCGGTCACCCCCACCTGCGACTCGCACTGCCTGAAGTAGTCCTGCCCCTCCTCCGCAAAGATGGAGCTCACGGGCCGCTTGTCGTGCGCCAGCTCAATTACCGAGTCGGTGTCAAAGAAGGCGTACTTGAGCGTGTTGGCGAGCATCTTGCCCACCGTGGACTTGCCGCTGCCCATCATGCCGACCTGGGGGCCCGAGGCGTCGGGGCGGGTTTGGCATGGCACACGTCCTTCCAAGCCCCACGAGCCAGAGTGGCCCAACCTTGATGTCATCCCTGTGGCTCTTTCGGCTGTACTCCGGGGGGTCTCGCCCACAGTGCCCTTGTCGTGCCGGCCAAGGAAGGAAAGTAAGAGCCAAGAGCAGGAGGGGCGGTAGAGGGATGAAGCCAAGGGCTGCCGGAGGGTCAGTAAGACGCGGAACGCTGCCGACAAGGGTGTTGCTGACCATCACGCCAGCCCGCGGGAATCTGACATTCGACACGGCAGACACCTTTGCGGTTATCCCCGCCCCTTGCTAGACAACAGCTAGCCGAAACCAGCCGCTTAGGCAGCCGCAAACATGCCCGGCGCGCGAATCCAGGTCTTCGTCGCCACGGACGCCGCATTCCCAAGCGGGCCCGCCTGCCCCAGCCGACTGCCTCGCAGGTCGGGGCGGCCCCTTCGGGGCCTAGGCTTCAGGCCAGGGCCCCGCCTTCGAGCTTGGCAGGTATGAAACAGGAGGCCCTCCTCAGACCGCCCTACAGCGGCCGGGCATCCCGGCCCCAGGGCAGGCAGGGCGGACGCTGCACGACCCACAGGCTGCCATGACCAGGGAACACGCCTGTTGCATGCGATGCAAGCCGCTAACAGACAACGTGGAGTGAACCGTCGGCAGCAGCCGAGCAGGCGAACCCAGCGGTCGAAAGACGGCGGCCCCAGGGATGGACATCAGTCCTGGGCCCGGGCTGTCCGGCGAGGGCGCCCCCTGCCCTGCCGGCACGTGCCCCCACCCCCACCCCCACCCCCACCCCCACCCCCACCCCCACCTCGGGTGCAGCGCACGTACCCAGACGATGGGCCCCAAGCTGCTGAGCCTGTGCTCTGCCCGGCCCGCCCCGTCCCTTCCCATGGCCCCAGGCCCCCGTAACCCTGCCTGTACTGCCACTGCCCTCATGGCCCAAGCCCGGGAAACCCTCCAACAGCGCAGCATGAGGTACCGTGCTACGGCCGCTGCCGGGAGCTGGTGGCCGTGGCGCACAGGGCGTGGTGGCAGCTGCGGGCACGCCGGTTGGAGGGGCATCCCGAGCTCGCGATCGGGCCCCACAGCATGGCGCTGAGTTCACACCCGCGATGTAGGTGCAGGGATACGGGGCGGAGCTCTTGCCGCCAGGGCCCCGTACCACCGCCTGCCCCGTACGGACCGGCTCACGTACCCCAGGCGCCTGACCGCATTTTGCAGGCTACGTATGGGGAAGGGTCCCTGGGCCAAGGCACCGCAGGTCAGGCCACGCCAGATGCCTGCCGCCTGCGTCACCGCCGGCGATGGCCCCAAGGCATAGGGGCAGCAACAACGCGCCTCCGGGAGCCTCACCAGCCAGATGTTGCAGCCCTTGAGGTCCTTCGCGAGCTCGTCCGTTACTTCCTTGACCTTATCGCCGAGCAGGTCAAAGTCCTCCTCCCACGGGTACGGGTGGTCGGGAGTGCGGCCATCATTGGCGTCCGCCGCTGCGCGCACCACCACGAGCACGGGCGCCCGCCGAGCATCCACGCGCTGACGCCAGGTGTTCAAGGGCGCTACGATCCTCGGCGATGCTGTGAAGGGGGCGAACCGCTGAGCAGCGACAGGCCGCAGCAGGGCGGCGTAAGATGAGGACTGCCCGCTGGCGACTGGCGCCCCGCTAGACTTTCTGAGCTTTTGGGTAGCGGCCATCTTGGTTGCAAGCAATGGATAATAGGGACCGCCCAAGAACTCAGTTAGGTAGCAAGGTGCAAGTGAAGCCGCGATTAGCGTCACGCTGGGCGCAAGTCATACACAGTGAGTGAAGGCATCCGACTAGTAAGGCAAAGTGGCGAGTACGTCGAATCCATGCTCTGGTGCCTTCTTCTTACACAGCACCGTGTGCAGCATTGACATTCTTACCGTATTCAATTCTAATATTGTACTATTTATTACAGCTTACGCTACGTCACATATGCGAGGGACACTGACCCAGCCTACTCCTGGCGTTGTCCGCGCTCCGCTCCTTAGCGGCGGGAGCTGCGAGCTTCGTGGCAGGCATGTCTCAAACCCAGCAGCACTCAGCGCTCTGGCGCAGGCCACGTTGGAGGCCCCCGCCAGGCCAACCCTGACAGCCACAGACGCAACGTTGCGCGCCTGGATTAGCGAGCACGGCGGCTCGGTCCTGAGCAGCCTGCGCCTCACCGATAACGCCCCGTGTGGCTGCCGCGGCGTGGTCACCGACGAGCCCCTGTCCATCGACGAGGCCCGGACAGCCCGCCTCATCGTAGTCCCCGAGCGGCTTTACATGACCACTGACGACGCGCGGCAGCTGCTAAGTCCCCTTGGCGCAAAACGTTTTACGCTGTCGTTCTGGCAGCGCGAGCTCCCTGCCGTTGTCCAGCTCGCCATCCTGTTGGCGGTTGAACGCCGGCGCGGCGACGAGTCCTTCTGGGCGCCGTACATCCGCAGCCTGCCAGACTACGTGCCATGCGCCTGGGCCTGGGGCGATCAAGAGCTCGGGGGTGCGCTTGCGGCCCTGGGGCCATGGGCTGCGGGCTGGGAGCCCGCTGTGGCGTCCGCGCGGCGGGGCGTGCGACAGCGGGCGGAGGAGGCGGTCAAGCGCTACGGGCGGCACCTGCCTGGTGGCGTGGCGATAGACGACGTGGTGTGGGCGATGGGACAGGTAGGGGCCGAGATGGGATGGGCGGTTGTGCTTGGGACGGGCAGCACTGCTCGGTGTTGGCTGCTAGTATCAGCTCCTTGGACCGGGCTCTGGGGCCGAGCCCACGTGGCCGAGCCCGAGCGCCGAGCCCGGGGGTGGCTGCGCGTCGCGGCGACTCCTTGCCAGGCACAGCGCGTTTGGCACTATTAGAAGGAGCCACGCTGTGAGCCAGGCCGTTGCATCCCAGCTGTGATCCACTCCGAACAAAACCACCTGCCGCACGCCCCACCCTTACTCCAACGCCGGCAGGAGAACGGGCGAAAGCGGCTAGCATCCAGCTCCGCTCCTATCAAACCATGTTTCTTACCAACGCCCGCAGGTCCTGTCCCGCTCCTTCGGGCGCGACCCAGACGTCGGCCTGGCGCCGTTCATTGACCTGTGCAACCACCGCCACGGCGCGCCACGACCTGCGGGCTTCGTGGACGAGCGGTACGGTGCGCCGTACGCCTACGTGGAGAGCAGCGCGTTTGGGCGGCCCCGGCCGCTTGCGGCGGGCGACGAGGTGTACGTGTCGTACGCCGCCGACGGGGGAGACCCGCTGGCCGCATTCCTTAACCTTGGCTTCGTGCCGCCCGAGCTGGTTCCGCAGCAGGGGCAGGCCCTGTCACCCTAGTGATACCCCGGGGCAGCACGCTCCATAGAGTTGTGGCGATCACCCAAGCTGGCGATCAACTGGAAAGTGCACCGTCGTGACAGGGGGTGGCCTCGTCGCTGCGGGGAGCCCCGAGTTGTGGCAAGGCCTTGCCGCCTGGGCCGGCGTCCACCCGATGAGGAGGCGCGGGCGCCACGACATCAGCAGTTCCGGCACGTGGTAGCCGCAGACGCGTCAGCGGAGATATCTCTTGCCCCGGCCGGAGCTGGCAACGCAAGAGCCGGGCGCTTCGAGGGTAGCGGGCGCAACGATAGCGTGGGACTCATTGCTGCCGGAGCTGGCAATGCCGGTATTGGCGTGGCAGTTCGGGAAGGGCTGAAGCTAGGAGCAGACGTTGCCGCAGGAGTAGTAGCGGCCACGGTACGTGGGTGAAAAGTATAGCCATCGCTGCAACAGCAGGGGACAGCTGCTTGAGTTGGTATGACCGCCGGAGTTGGCGCCGCAATGCCTGCAGTCGCCGCATAAGTGAGGGCTTCCGCGCCTCCGCTGCTGCCGGCTCTGCGGTGACGCCGACGCTGCTCGCTCACTCCGGCAACGGTACGCGACGGTGGTGCCTGCATGGCTGGCGCCGCAAGGGAGTTTGAGGAGAAGGTCTTGGATGTCAACGGGCTGGTCGCCAGCAGCATTCCAGGGTGATGGCTCCGCAGGGAAAGTTGTGGCTGCCACACTCCGCAGTTTCCATCGCGGCTTGCCGGAGTTAGAGGAGCTGAGCGCGGCGACTCCATTTACTCCATTTTTTAACGGCAGAGCGCCCGCTGCAGCAGGCGGGTGTAACAATGCCGGCAGGGGTGAGGCGCTTTGAGAGTGAACCCGGGAGCTTGTGAGCGCGAGACGAAGAGAGTATGCGGTTCGTAGAGGTGATGCTACTGCCCTCTGCAAGCGAGCATGTGCTCATGAGGCCCCACCCAGGCTGCGATTCGCGTCGCAAACGGGCTCCTGCTTGCACGCTTTCTTTCATGTATTGTATTCCGTCAGAAAATCCGTTCTCGTGTATGTAGCATGCAGTACGAGTCGGAGCAAGTATGTCTGAAGAGCGAGTCCATCACGGAGCTGAGTGTCGAGGGTTTAAGGAGTGTGCGCAGGCGTGCTCGAAGCGAGAGGTGAGGTTTTGCACAGAGGAGAGAGCGTTGACTTGGGGTCCCTTTATCGGTTCCACCCCCGTGTCACATGGCGCGAGATAATACTATGTGCGTCTCGCCATCCGCGTGGTGGGCGTGTGGGCCCTCTGTGCGAGCATGGCGGCTGCCGTGCAAGGATTCTGTGACGTAGGCAGGTACGGCGCAGGTCCGGTCTCGCCCGTACGCTCGGAGGTCCAAAGTTGCGATCATCACGAAGTACCGGCAGTCATTGGTACGATCGGCCCGCGGGGTGCCTCTCCGTATGTGGCGGCGACACTCGTGTGTGCAGACTAAGCTGATAGTAGGCTTGGGCGGAGCTCTACGGTCTCGAATACCGCTGCCGTGTCCAAGTGTGCGCGCCCAGTGCCCCCAGGATTGAGGATGCTTGCGATGAGCCCAGGGTCCGGCACAAAGTGCCATATGTGGGGGGCAACTTAATTCGTTGAGCGCTTTGGCGGAGGGGCTGCTTGGATCGTGTGCGACGAGAATGTCGAGGCATGTCAGGCCCTGTTTCCGTTCCTTTTTAAGCCATGGTAACACTACAGCAGCCTACGGAGCGCTTCCAGATCTGTCTCTTGCTGGCTGTATCTTATGGCGCCCCGTGTTCTGGTACGTTCGAGGGCGCCTTTCAGCGGTACACGTGGCGCGTCGATTTTGGGTGTTGCTTACCGGCTCCCGAGCGGATGCCCGACAGACACGAACTGACTCGTGTGCACGCCGAGTGATGGGTTGAGAACTGAGCCTACGATGACTGCTCCTGTTGCGTACCCAAGGTGCAATAATGTCGCTTCACGCCGTCCATGCTTCCAGGTACTGTTTGAGTCTGGGAACTTTGAACAGAATCTCACGACTCGGACAGGCATTACTAGGCTGGGTATGGTGCCTCCTGAGGTGATGCCCGGTTCTGCTGCGGATTGCGAGGTAACCGGCTTACCGCAGGAGCCGCGATCTCATATGGCCTGCCTGTGCCATATGAGAGCACGGCAGCACATAACAGCTGATGAAAAGCCTGCGCCTAAAAGGGCATAATAAAGGGCATCATGCACGGCATTATGTGTAGGGCGGTACGCCAGGTCTGGCGGATCCCTTCAAAGCAGGGGAGCTCCCCTGCTTCAAAGCGGGCCGACCCATTTTCAGCGGACGACATCCTGTCTTGCCCCGACTCATCGTAAGAAGTGGGCGACTCGGTAACCAGATTTTCGACGGCGGCCTTGCGCATAATCTGACGTGTTTTCTGTGCCAAGGCAAATGGCATGCTTGGCGACGGTGTGTCGACTGACATGCCACGGCACATATCCGCAGTATTCTACATCAGCGTGTGTCGTCGAGATAATGTGTGAACATAAGCTGGGCAGGGTGAGCCTGGGAGTCGCCTTTACAATGCCTGACATGTCGGCGACGGTTCGCATGCAAATGCATGCACCGGGCGCCACCGAACTACGAATAGATGTGTCTGGTGCATATGTTCATTTGAAGCACGCCTGGAGCAAGGCCTAGGAGGCACAAGTGAGCGACTCGTGCAATAAGGCGATGGCCACTCATTTCCGACTTTGCATGACACGATGAATACATGAAGCAGCTGCTTATAATCGAGCGTCATTTCTATCGAGCTCGTTGACAAATGTGCAACAGTCGGCAAGTATGAGCCAAACGACCAGGGTTTCGGCCTTCGTGCGTTGCACTACAAGATTGTTATAGCCATTGAGTTTGCATGCGCAATGACTGATTGGCCATGCACGCACTGTGTGCGGTGCTCTGCGAACTTCTACAACCTGGGACGAGCAGAGCCAGTCCGTACGGTTGTAGAGCTTTGGCTCCCATTAAAGGCCAGCCGTCGGCCCCTGATCAACACGGCCACAGTCTCACGCTTCATTCTCATCTTCTCAGTTTCGTGCCTCGAGCCCACAGTCTAAATGGCCCTCTCTGCCATGCGTGTTGGCGCTGCGCCCCGCGCGGCTGTGTCCCGCCCCCAGGTAAGATTGGCGGCTTCACCCTTGCATGTGATCGTTGTGCCTTCGCATCGGAAGGCCTCCCGAACTTGTGGCCTGGCCTGCAATGGCGCCGTTACTGCGGCGTTCTCGCGCTTTTAGAGGCCCTCCGTTCATGATCTGGTTGACCTCGCTGTTTCTATACCATTGCGGTACAGCTTTTTGATAAACATGTCCGTTCTTCCTTTGCTTGCAGACCGTCCAGGTCGTTGCTCGCGGCTCGTGGCGCGAGTCCTCCACCGTCACCGCCACGCCGGCTGGGTAAGTAACTACCCATTAATGGGTCTTGATCGCGTATTCCGTGCTGGTCAGCATTCTCACGCTGGTTGTGGGTCGACGTCGCTCTGGAATCGCGGTTACTTCGCCGTGCCTTGTCTCTAGCCTTTCAACACCATGCGACGTAGTACTCCTTCATATCCTTTCTATCTTGAAAGGGAACAATCAGGCGGCCCCTCGCTTGTATGTAGGCCTATCCATGCACCTTATCCGCTCGTCTGACGTTTGCTGCCCTCCACTTCCTTGCGTCCCTACCTCCTCGCAGCCGCTCTTCGTCCGCTGCCAACCGCGTGAGCCCCACCCGCTCGGTCCTGCCCGCCAACTGGCGCCAGGAGCTCGAGTCGCTCCGCAATGGCAACGGCAACGGCTCGTCGGCGGCTGCCGCCCCCGCCCCCGCCCCTGCTCGCTCTGCCTCGGCTAGCTGGCGCGATGCCCCCGCCGCCGCTGCTCCGGCCCGCCCCAGCTCGAGCCCCAAGAAGGCCGTGACCCCCTCGCGCTCGTCGCTGCCCGCCAACTGGAAGCAGGAGCTGGAGGCCCTGCGCGGCGGCTCGTCCTCGTCGTCGGCGTCGTCCTACTCCGCTCCTGCCGCGGCCCCGGCCCGCCCCAGCTCGAGCCCCAAGAAGGCCGT
>LSYV01000044.1:789369-801638 GCA_001584585.1 Gonium pectorale
GGGGCGGACATGCTGCGGGTGCGGGTAGGGGAGAAGGGGCCGCACAGGAGGGGGGCGGGCAGGCGGGCGGGGGCCTATTGAGGAAGAACGGTTTAGGGACCAGGCGGTAGTGGGCGGGCACGGATGGGCGGCCGCCAATGGAAGGAAGCTCGGGCGAGCGGCTGCGGGGAGGAGGGAGGTGGGCGGCTGGAGAGGCAGGAGGCGGTGGGTGGAGCCGTAAGCCCATGATGCCGGGAGCGGTGGGTGGACGGCGGCAGGTGGGAAGCGGGCGGTATGGGTCGCGTCGGTCTGGAGCAAGGGGCTGCCACTAGACTTCCCGTCCGGCCTCTCACACCGCGCCCGATCTATCGCTCTAACGAAACATCCACACCCTGGTGATTGGCAGCGACACAAACCGGGACCGTCATGCATTTGTGGGTGTAGCGTGCCGCTTTCGGCGCTTAGTCCCCCGCGTCCCCATCCCCGTCCTGGTGGCATGCCCTCCCCTCAGCAGCCCAGCGGGGGCTACCCCGGAGTCCGGCATTGCCCGCCAGCCTCTTGTTACCCTGTTCCCGTAGTCACGCCCCTCGCCCGGGCATCGCGAGCAACGTGGGCGTCGCCCGCCCAGCCCACGCCGCCAACCTGGGACTGCCGACGGCGGAGCGCCACAGCGGCGCATCGGCGCCTCTCCCACCCCACGCCCCTAACCCTCAACATTCACAAAAGCGGCAAAAGCGCCGGGCCCCTCACTCCCTCCTCCGCACTGTACCGGCCCCGCCCCCGCCCCCGCCCCTCCCCCCTTCCCCCCACCCTCCCTCCACCCACTCGTCGAGCGTGGGCTGCCCAAACCCGGGTGTGTCCGCCAGCCAGCCGCCCCCGCGCAGCCGCAGCAGGCGCACGGTGGTGGTGGTGTGCATGCCGCGGCCGATCTTGGATAGAGAGCCGACTGCAAGGAATTCGGCCGTCTCCGTCGCCCCATCTGCCGCCTCAGCCGCGCTGGCGGCGGCGCCTCTGCCCGTTTCGAGGTCCAGAGATCGAAATGCCGCCACCGCCGCTGCCTCTTCATCGGCCTGTGGGGACCCTTGAGACGTCGCACCGTCCGGCGCTCCCTCAACACTTCCCACACGGCTGGTGGCCCCGGCAGCGCGTCCGGCAACGCCGCCGCCGCGCCCGGAGCTGCTCTCGGTCTCGGCCGCCGAATCGGCGCCCGGCTCGCCCTCAGACTCTGACCCCGCTGCGGATACGCTACCCGAGGCGCCCTCGCCGCCGCAGCGCAGCGCGCCCTCCTGGTCAAGGTCGAAGTCTGATTCCTGCCCTGGCTCCGCTTCGGAACCGGCGATCCGCGGGTCGGCCGGCGGGAGGTCTGGCCGGTGGCGGCCCAAGCGGAGGGAGTTGATGAGGGAGGACTTGCCCGCGCCCGAGGGGCCCGCCACAACCGAGATACGATCCTGTCGGGGCAGGGCAGGTGAGTATTCGATCCAAGTATTCGACATGACCCCGTAGGGCTAGGGTAGGACAAGTTGTGGGGTAGAGGAGTCGCGAAGATCCGGGGGAGAGAGAGTCGAGCGGGCTTGCCACGGGCGGGTTCCGCCGACAGCGCGAGGCGCGGCCCAGCCGCGTGGGGCCACAGCACAAGTAAGCCGGGCACACGTCGCGTTGAGCGAGTATGTCGCGATTCCTCCCGCCATCCTGTCCGCGAGCCCGCCGGGGAGCGGACGTGTGGAAGCTGCCAAGCACGCGAGATGAGGGTCCTGTGCCATCATCCATGCACCGTGGGGTACCGTAGCAGTTGCGCACGCAAGCAAGCGGCGCATGCCCATCACGTCGGACCCGCAGGCACGCCTCTGCACGGCTGCGCAGCCCATATTGCTCTTCTGCCACCCTGCTGGCTACGGCCGAGTCAACTCTGGTCAACAAGGAACCAGACACGCGGCGGCCAAAGCCCCTCCCATAAGGGGCTTCCCCTCCCATATCAGACGAATGCTGCTGGACGTCAGCCCGTTCTCGTCAAACCCATGCTCTCAAAACGTCTGCCCCGCGCCGCGCCCACCTGCAGCACGCCCGCCACCTGCTCCACGCCCTCGCCCGTCTCGCAGCTGAGCACCACCGGCTGGTAGCCCCAGGATCTGCAGGCGCACGGGCGGGACGCGCTGGGCGTGTACGGAAGCAGAGACGCGGCGCGCGGACGCGCGCTGCGCTGCGTCGTGGGGCGCGTGGCGGGCTGCGGTGGGCGCTTTGGGAAGCGGGAAGCGCCCAGTGGGTGCAGGCGGGGGGCCTCGGGTGCTGCGGTGAGGCTCCCGTGAGAAGTGTCGTTGAGGGATGCGGGGGTGGGGACCCGCACGGACCCGGTGCAATGCGATTCCCTCCTCCTCCTCCCCCCTACCCACGCACACACACACACACACACACCGGCAAACGCACCTGCACTGCTCCAGCCTCCGCTGCAGCACCTCCGGGGCGACCAGGTCGGCCTTGTTGAGCACCAGGCTGAACGGCAGGCCCGCCGCTTCCGCCGCCACCAGGAAGCGGCTCACCTGGATCTCCTCAAACTGGCCCGGCGGAGCCGCAGCAGCGATTTGCAGAGGGGGGAGCGGAGCGGGTGCGTTTCAGGTGCCGGTGGGTAACTTGCCCCGTTGGGCTCAAAGGGCCAAAGGGCTCAAGCCCGATCCCGCTGGCTCGCCCCATCCACTGTCATCTGCCCAACCTGTCATGCCTGTCAGGCCTTCGGCTATCAAACATGCATTTCAGTGCTGTATGCCCAATCACACACGCCATGTGTTACTACCCACGGTAGATGACGAGAGGCAATGTGCTCCTTGGACGTTCCCTTGTGAGGGCCGGGCGTTCCCACCAGCCCACCCTCCCACCCACCCACCGGCGGCCGGTCCAGCGCAAACACGAGCAGCACGTGGTCCACGTTGGCCACGGACGGGTCGGTCAGGCGGCTGCTGCGGGGCAGCACCTCGGTCACCACCCCCGTCGCATGCCGCCAGTCGGCCGAGCCCACCCGCACCACATCTCCCACCACCACCTCCTGGCGCAGCTTGCGTAGCAGCGCACGGACGCTGCACAGCAGCACAGGCGGCCGCCGCCAGGCGGCCGCCGCCGCCGCGGCCCCTGCTGCCGTGTCAGCGTCGGGGCTGTCAGGGCTGTCAGGGTTGCTGCTGGGATGGTGGTCTCGGTCGGGGTCTCGGTCTCGGAGGTGCGGCGGCCGCCAGCCGGGGGGAGTGGGTTCCTCGTCCGGCAGGAGCTCGTGCAGCTCCACCCGCAGGTAGGTCGAGGCGGCGGCGATGACCTGACCCAGTCCGCTGCGCAGCGGGGAGGAGAAGCCGGCGGCGGGCCCCGACGGCGCCGCCGTCGGGGGTGAAACCGTCAGGTCGGCGACAGAAGCAGCCTGCGCCGCTGGCGAGGAATCAGATGTGGCGGCGCCGGTGGACGGAGGCGCCGTCAGCTCCATGTCGGCAGCGTCGGCGGCGCCGGTTGTGGTGTGGGTGCGCCGGCGCTTGGTGGAGTCTCCGGTGAGGAAGACCCCACGGGTGATTTGTGGCTGGTTGCATCGCGACGGCGGGGGCAGCCACCCAGTCGGGCGGCCTGCAAGTGGCGCCGCCGCCGCTACTGCAGCTGCAGTGCACCGGCTTTGGGGCGGCGAGGCCGCTGCGGGGAGGCGCCAGCGCGAGTCCAGCGCGGGGCTCGGTGATGCAGCCCGCAGCATCCCGCAGATACCGCATAAAGCTGGCGCGCAGCACTGGTGGGGGGCGACCAGGCTTTGTCGCAGGCACGGGGATGGGAAAGCCCGCCTGCCGCCAGTCGTTGCCGCCGCGGCGGACGTCAACGACCGCGCTGACGAATGCATGGGCCGTCGAGGAATGCGTTGGTGTGGGTTTTTGAGTTGGTTTGTAAGGTGAAGTTGGTGCCAGGAGGCTAACAGGTTAAATAGAGAAATCACTAACAAATATGTCTGAGTTGCGGATTGGCCCCATCGTGTGGGATGTGGGACCGAGCTGCACGGCCGAAGGGAACCAGGTCGACGTGCCTCGCCTCTATGGGCGCATAATTAAATTTGCATTTACTGTGAAGTACATGTACAATTGAATCATAAACAAGCCTTTTCGACCTGTATTACGAAGAATGCGCTGCCTGCGGCAATCCACTGGGCAAGTCATTGATTCACAATGGAATTCCTTGACGACAAGTTCAACCTTCCTTTTTCGTGGCGAATGCAGGCCGGCGGCCAGCGCGTGGTCAGGAAGCGTGCGCTTGCCGCCTCGGTGTCGACCTGTTGTGCACCCGACACCAACTGTTGTCAGGTGTGTTGGTTCTGGAGAGATGCTGTGGCGGTCCATGCGGCCCATGCG
Source organism: Gonium pectorale (assembly GCA_001584585.1). NCBI lineage: Eukaryota > Viridiplantae > Chlorophyta > Chlorophyceae > Chlamydomonadales > Volvocaceae > Gonium > Gonium pectorale. Next base: position 793,704 of record LSYV01000044.1, read on the forward strand.
CAAGCCGCCACAAACCCTCCTTACGCCCTCCGCTCCCCAATGCCTTTCTGCATCGGCAATTCGTGCATGCACAACGTGCCGTGCCGGCTCACGGATGAATGTCTGGACCCGGCTAAGGTGCCCATCCAGCACCGGGGGAGCGCGTTGCTCCATGCGCCCCCCCCCCAGGCCCTCACCAAACTAACCGACGCCGACTCCACACTATCCGTAGGGCCCTGACGGCAGGGTCCGACCGCCGCGGTGATGCTCGCCGTAGCGTGGACGACGGGGATGCGGATCCGGAGCAGGCAGGGTCCCGAATCCTGCGGCCCCGCCGCTCCCTTTTCGCGCGCGGCCGCAGCGACGCATCTGACGGCGGTGATGCCGCCGATGTCGGTCCTGACTCTGCCCGCGAGGCTGAGCAGTCGGACGCCACGCGCCGGCGTCCTCGGTTCGAATCCGACCGTGGGGCTTACGGCGATGGAGACGGCGGCAATGGTGACGAGGAAGGCCGGCCCAGCACCAGCGGCCGCGGGCGTGGCGGGGAGCGCTTCTCGGGCCGCGGCCGCGGCGGAGACCGTAACTGGGAACGGCGATCTGACGGGAGGCCATCGTTCCGTGGGCGTGACGACGGCGACCGGTACGGCGAGCGACGCAGCGGCGGCGGCGACGGCGGCGGCGGCTACCGGCAGAGGCGCGAGTACGGCGGGTCCGATGAGGCGGACGGCAGGCAACAGCGGCGGCGGTTCGACACCGATGGCGAGGATGAGGACAGGGGGCCGGATGACCGCCGACGCGGCGACGGCGGCGGCCGCGGCGGGCGGCTGGAGCGCGGCGGCGGTCCACGGGACCGGGACCGGGACGCGGAGCTGCGCCGGGAGTACGGCCGTGGCGGGCGTGGCGGCAACGGCGGCGGGCGCGGCAGGGGTCGTGATGGCGGCGACGTCCGCGGGGAGCGCCGTGACGACGGGCCGCGTGGCCGCCGCGGCGAGGTCCCCGCCGACGCCGACACTGCCGCGGACGCCGCGGACGCCGCAGCGGCGGGCGCCGAGGCGGGCCCTGTGGCGGGAGTGCCGCGCCCGCCCGGCTCGTCCACCGGCAACCGCCCTCTGCCGTACGACTTGCCGATTGTGCGTCCGTACGACGGTGACAAGGGCACGTTCTTCGCGGGCTCGGGCTGGCGGCAGGTGGGCGCAAGCGAGGAGGTGGTGGCGGCGCTGAGGACGCTCGGCATCGCCCGGCCGTCGCACATCCAGGTGGGCGGTTGGACGGTTGGACGGTTGGACGGTTGGACGGTTGGCAAATGTATTCACCAAGTATGAGCTTGAACGGAAGTGTACACACGATATCGGCAAGCAAGTGTTGCTTGATGTGTTTGTGTACCGTATGTGGAGCTGGGACACTGGGCGATGAAAACATTGATTACTCGGTCGAGGGGCTCTGTCCCACACCCCTGCCCTGTCGCCTCTCTTCCCCCTTTCCACACCGGACCCACCTGCCGCCTCGAGACCCCTCCCTCCCGCCGCTGCCGCGTCCTCCCTCCTCCCTCCTCCCACACTCCCCGCCTCCGGCATGCGCCCCTAGCTCCCCAGTGAGAACGCTGTGCAGACTCCTCACCCGCACCCCACCACCTGATTGGCGGGAGAATGCCGCGACGCTCTCGTCAAACTCATGTTTTTAAAACCTGCCGCCACCTGCAGGCCCTGACGTTCCCGGCGCTGCTCCGACCCGCGGGTCGCTCCGCCAGCGCCGTGGCCCTGGCCGACCAGGCGGGCAGCGGCAAGACCCTGGCGTACCTGCTGCCGCTGCTGCAGGTGGGGCGGCGGAGCGGGGGGCCTCGGGGGAAGGGTGGGGAACTAGGCACGATCGTCGCGGGCAATCGGGGCCAACGGCAGAGGCGGGCGCAGAAGAGAAGGCATCCTGGAGCGGGATGTGGAGGGCGGGGCATCTCCCTGACGTGCCAGCAGCCGGGGGCAGCTGCTGCCGGGGGCTTAACGGGTGTGTGGGGAGGACCGGCGGGAGTGGTGGCGGTGCGGGCGAGGGGAGCGGGTGGCAGCGTTGCGGCCAAGGGGCCAAGGGGTTCGAGGGGCTCGAGCTCGGGAGGGGTGACGCCATTCGGTAGCGGGGGGCGGCGGCGCGACGGGGGCAGGACGAGCGCGCCAGTGCTTCGCCACCTCCTACCGCCGCCGCCCCCGCCGCCGCCCCCGCCGCCGCCCCCGCCTGCCCCGGCCTTCGGGAAGCCGGCAGAGCAGAGGCAAGGATGGCTCGGCTGCCGGACGGGGAATGGCTGCCCGCGGATGCTGCCCGTGCGTCTCTCCCATCGCCACCCGTGTCCTCGGATGCCATGATGCCCCACCCCGCCCGCCCAACGCCCAACGCCCAACGCCCTGGCAGATGCTCCGTGAGGAGGAGGCGGCCGCCGGCAGCCGTGTCACGCGGCCGAAGCGCCCCCGCGGCATCGTGGTGGCGCCCACCGTCGGTGAGCCAGCCCTGGGCGTCACACCTCCCTTGCTCTGTGGCCTTGTCATCTTACCTCGGGCGCAGGACAGCAGGCGCGCTTGCGCTTGCGTCCAGCGCACACGTCGGCGCGCCACACATGCTGTGATGTGGGAGGGGCGGCGGCGAGGCAGAGGGGCCGTGCACCGCAGCCGTGCCCCGCAGCCCCCGTTGTGAGAGTATTGCACATCAGCCCCCTGCCCGCGTGGGCTTGTCGCGCAGTTTCGCGCCCATGTGCGGCCCCTGCATCGGAACTGCCTCGTGAAACCTGTGGCCCCCTGCCTGCCTTCTTCTTTCCCCCCGGTATCATCCTCTGCCCATCGCACAGCTTGTCCAAGGACCGAGATAGCCCCCCCCCGTATGCTTGTGCCGCTTCTCTTCCAATGTCCCTGTTGTGTTAAAAATCCCTCCCCCCGTTCTCCCCTCACCCGCCGCTGCAGAGCTGGTCCAGCAGGTCCTGCGGGTGGCGCGGGCAGTCAGCGGCGCCGGCCTGAAGTTCCGGAGTGCCGCCTTCACGGGCGGGCAGGCGGACGAGAAGGCGCGGGCCGCCAGCCTGCGCACCCAGCGGGTGGGGCCCATGAGGGGCAGGGGCGGGGGCGGGGGCGGGGGCGGGGGCGGGGCGGGGCGGGGCGGGGGCGGGGCGGGGGCGGGTTCGGGGGCTGCGAGGCGGCGTGGGACGGATTGTGAGTGGCGGCGCGTGGGGACGCATGGCGCGGCAGCGCGGGGCGGTGGCCGGTGCGCGGCCGGACTGCCGGGAGCAGGCGTGTACAGCGGCCTAGCCAGGCACGACCCTGGCGCCTTATCTGCCGGAATCATCCAGTGTTATTCGTGTTACACCCACTTCGTCGCTCCCCTCACACTCCCTCTCTCCCTCCCTCTCTCCCCGCTCTCTCCCTGCCTCCCGCTATCCCTTCAGGGCTGCTGGCTCTCCGCCCTCCCTTTCCCACATTCTTGCCTCTCTTATTCCCTCTCCCCCTCCCTGCCTCCCTCTCCCTGCCCTCCCCCCCCCCGGCCCAGGAGCTGCTGGCGGAGGGCGTGGACCTGCTGGTGGCCACCCCGGGGCGGCTGCAGCAGCACCTGGCCGCGGGCAGCCTGATGCTGGACGACTGCCGGGCGCTGGTGCTGGACGAGGTGGACGTGCTGATGGGTGGGTCGGGGAGGGGGCTGTGGCAAGGGGTACGGGGGTGCGGGGTGAGGTGAGTGTCATGATGAACGGTGTGTGGGGGGAGGGGGGCATCACGAGGTCTGGAATGTGGGCCGAGCGCGTGTGTGTGTGGCATATGCGTGTGTGTGTGTAACAGTTCACAACCGGGAGGCGTCCTTGCGGCACGCGCGACGACAGCGCGTGCGGGCGGACGGCGCGAGGGCGGGCCGCCTGCCAGCCCACGCGCAGACTGCCCGGGTCCTGGATTGACCCGGGACCCGGGCAGACGTGCCGAGGGAAGGGAACTGCCATAAGGCGTCGGTCCTTGTGTCGGGTCGTTGCCCTCGCGGGCGTGCGCTGCGCTGCGCAGCGCCACGGCGCGCATGCGGATGTGGGCAGGTGGTCGGGTGGGGGCCCGGGGGGCGTAGGCCCTTGAAGTCGTTCTCGCGGATTCGGGGCCCGGAGGCGCATGTGGACAACCCCTCCCCCCTTGCCCCCAGGCCTCTCTATTGAGATTGCCTTCCAAATCCACTAATCCCCCTGTTCGCACTCGCTGCCACACCCCGACACCCCGCCCTGCCCTCCCCCGTCCCGCTGTGACCCCCTGTTACCGTCAACCCTTGCTCCTCATACGCCATACCCAACTCCACCCCCGCGCCTTCTTCCCTCCGTCCCCCGTCCCCCCCCACCAGGCGCCCGCACCGACTTCCTGGCCCAGGTGGAGCCGCTCCGCGCCGCCGCGCCGCCCTCGCTCCGCTTCGTGCTGGTGAGCGCCACGCTGCCGCAGCACGTGGTGGCGGAGCTGCGGACGCTGTGGCCCGACCTGCAGCCGCTCTTCGGACCGGGGCTGCACCGCACGGCCGCAGGTGGTGTGTGTGTGGTGGGGGGGGTAAAGTGGGGGTCTGGTTTGACGGGAGACGGAAGCGGGTGACGCGACTCGGGCTGGTTCGCTGAATATCTGTGTCGGTCGCCTGGGGTTTGCCTCATTCAAATCTGGGCGGGGCGGTTCGCTGGGGTGCTTCGATGTGTCGCGTTAGATTTCCGTTCCGGCGTCTTTGAGCCGCCTCTGCCCCGCCAGGCCTGGTTGAGGAGCTTGTGGACTGCAGCGGAGGGGACGAGGTCAGCGAGGACAGCGGCCGCAAGCGGAAGCTTGAGGTGAGCGGGTCTGCGGGTATGTATGTGTCACGGACGCGGGCGAGGGGGGATAAGGAAGAAGGGAAACGGGGGGGAGCGCGGGTGCGGGGAATCGCAGCCTGAGTGTTCACAATGTTTGTCTTCAGGCAGGCGCGGCGGGGGGTGGTGGAGAGGCCATCGGCAGAACTGGCACGTCTCCCCGCAGTCCCCGACCGTCACCTTGGTTATCCAATCCAGGATCCCGCAGTCTCCAAGAAATAACACCCGCATACACCATCTTCGCTTGCTAGCTACCTGTTTTCTGCACTCCGTCACGCATACGTAACACACCCTCTTCGCTCGGGCTGCAGGTCCATGGACTATCGGCAAGGATGCCTTTGCTCTCTCGCTGTCCTGTCCGAGTACTGTTTGAGCTCACGAGCTGTCACGCATACGGAACACACACCCTTCTCTGCTCGGGCGACAGCGCGCGCCCCGCCCACGCCATGCCCCTGCCTGCCTGCCTGCCTGCCTGCCATGGTCCGCTTTGACGCCGCGGCAGCGCTCTTGGTCACCATTCAGCACTCCGCCCCCCTTCCCCGACCCCCCCCCTTCCCACCGCAGGCGCTGCAGCAGCTGCTGGAGCGGCACCGCGCGCCGCGGACCATCGTGTTCTGCAACAAGATTGACTCGTGCCGCGACGTGGAGAACTTTCTCAAGCGGACCGACCCCAAGGAAGCCAAGTACAGGTGCGGTACGGGCTCCGCAGCTTCATGCCCCGGCTCCGGCCTCCCGCAGTCGGGAGCCGGAAATCCGCAGAGGCTTGGTGGTGTGCGGCGGGAACTCTAAATGCCCTGGCTTCGGCCCGGCTGGAGACCCGGCCTGTATCCGTAGTTCGGAGTCGGGAGTCGGCAGGGGCTCGGTGATGCGCTGGTCGCGAGCGTGGACTCGGTTCGGCTTGCTCGGTTCGGCACGCGGAAAGGGGAAAGGGCGCAGCGACGGTGCGGCTGGCGGGACGCGAGCTGCGCAGCGGCCCAGCGCGGTGGGGTGGTGGCAGCGGAGGCTGGGAAGCGGTGGGCTGGTGTGACGGCATCTCCTGGCTGGGGGCATAGGGCGGCTCACTGCGGCGTGCGTTTTCCCGACTGCGCGCCAGCACCCGGAACCAGCCCCCTCCCCCCCCCACACACACGTAATCATCCCACGAGCGCAATGACCCCTCTGCATGTCATCTGGATTCAAAGCAAGTCCCATTGGATTGTCGCTGTACTACAGGGTGCTGCCGTACCACGAGGCCGTGCGGGACGAGCTGCGCGCTCAGTACCTCACCGACTTCCTAAGGCCTGTGGCGCGCGGGGACAAGGGCCGGGCGAGGGCGGCCAAGGAGACGCAGCCGGCACAGCAGCCGCAGCAGGACGGCGGCGAGGCCCCCGCAGCGGCCGAGGGGCCCGCGGCGCAGCCGGCGCTGGTGCTCGTCGCCACGGACCGCACCTCCCGCGGTGGGTCGGTTGGCGGGGCCTGAGGGCCCGGGGGCAGGCCGAGGGACTTGGGCTGTGGGCTGTGGCAGTGATCACTGATCAGTGGGCGGGATTCTTTGGTAGCATGATGCAGGCGAGGGGGAACGAGTGCTGCCGCAGGAGGGTAGCAGCGTCGGTGCCAGGTTGTCCGCCTCCCCTGCGTGCCGTACAGGACCAGGGTCCATTGTTGTGGCTTGCGGGGCGGGCGTCGAGGGCTGGGCGGTAGGAATCATGGGGGGTGCTCAGACGGCCTCCCGGCCTACGCCAGCCGCGTCCCCGTGTCGCCTCTGCCGCTCCGCGCACTCCCGCTCTAAACCCGCCACACCTCTCAACCAACCGCCAACCGCTAACCGCCGTCAACCCCCGCCAACTCCCGCCAACAGGCATCGACGCGCCCGACTGCGAGCACGTGGTGCTGTTCGACTTCCCGCGCGACCCCTCGGAGTACGTCCGCCGGGTGGGCCGCACCGCGCGCGGCGCCGGCGGTCGCGGCACCGTGAGCAGCCTGGTGCTGGGCCGCCAGGTGCCGCTGGCCCGCGAGATCATCGAGCGCAACCAGAAGGGCATGCCCGTGCATTCGCTCCCAGAGTGAGGGCTAGGGAGGGAGTGTGAGGAGCAGGAGCGCGAGCGCGTCACCAGGCCCGTGCGTACCGCGTGGGAGGGTGGGTATGAAGGCGCGCTGGGCGTCGGATGGGGCGGGGGAAGTGAGCGGTGTCGGGGGTGAAGTGCCGCGCGGGTTGCCGCCCGTGCCGCCGTTCACATGGTGTTCACATGGTGTTCACATGGTGTTCACATGGTGTTCACATGGTGTTCACATGGTGTTCACATGGTGGCACGTGAGAGGCCGAGGCCGGGGTCTGGAGGTGCTCCGGTGGGAGGGGGGGCTTGCTTGCCTGCTGGTACGCCCCCTCGCTACTGATGGAATAGCGGCCTGGGAATGTGTGTGGTGACATGTGCTGCTTGAGAATGGTTCCCAGGCGGGCGGCTGTCTGAGGGTGGTGACTCTCTCGGCGGACGTGCCGAGGTCTAGGCCGAGGCCCCTGCAGTCTGGCGACTTGCCCAAATGCAACTCAGTGGCTCTTGAATAGTTTCTGGTGTGCGCTTGGATGCGCCGTGCGCTTTTCTCCCATTGGCACGTTTTGCACCAGACAGGATGGCGCCTTCAGTAAAGGAGGCGGCGCGAGCGGCCCGACAGGATGGTGCCTTTGGTTTAGGAGGCGGCGTGAGCGGTGGCGAAAAGGACCTTTGTGTTGCCTTCCCCTCCAACTAACTGGCTTGCACTGTGACGCGTACCAACTCAGGCTCCAGGGGTAGGATCACCACCAACTACGTATTACAAGATGATGACCAGGGTCCGGTGAACCAGGGCGGTAGACCCGAGATACGCTGCTGATGACAACAGGTTAGCTACACCAAACTCAGAACGACCAGAGATGACCACGAGGCGAGCGACCACGACCTGTGCGCGGGCTCTTGAGCCTCACAATAGCTGACTGCGATACCGGATGGGCAGACCACTCGACGGTATGACGCGACTCTACAGCGTATCGAATCGACTCTGGTAATACCAAGATGGTCGAGCAGCCAGCACTCTGACAGCCCCCGGACCTGCGGCACCACGCAGGTCCGCGGCCTACAACCCGGCGCCAACCATAGGGCCTCTGCACGGCACTGGATAAGACAATGGCG
>LSYV01000044.1:858528-873493 GCA_001584585.1 Gonium pectorale
GACGACGACTGGGGCGATACGTAGCAGGCCCAAGCAGCAGTGCAGTCCCGCCTGGGAAGGCGTTCGCGATGCGGATCCATACCGACTCACAGCCAGTAGGGTCGTTGGTCCTAGCAACCTCTAGGGCCCGCTCTGCTACACACTTGCGCATAAAGACCGAAACGCCGCCGCTTCGTCGGCCACCTGACCTAGCACGCCTAGTGGCCGCGTAATGGACATAGCCGGCTTTGGTGATCTGGCGCTTAGCTCGCTCACACCTAGACGGTGCATGCGTTTCAGTAAACACTATCACATCGTGATCGAGCAGTCCTCTGACAGCGTTCAGGCTATCAAATCTTTTGCTTGCAAAGATGTGCGCGTTCCACAACAGAATGCGCACATCGCGGCCCCCCCGGCCCCCCTTGGTGCCTGACTAACTCGCACTCGATCTCGCCTGGCCTTGGCTGCGCGGATTGCGCAGCCGAACCCACTCCGCCAGCTGCACGGACACTCCAGGACGACCATCCATAAGATCTCTGCAGACGGAAATCTGCAGAGAAAGACATGCTGGTACGAAAAAAGAGAACGCGTCAAGTGGCGCATGTCGGCCTGCTGCGGCTGAGAGACCCGTGAGCCAGTCGGCCTAGCCTCACGCTTGCGACGGACAAACAAAGTAGGCGGAGTCGGATCCTCAGCCCGACGAGAGCTACCGTATTGCCTATCGGCAGCCAAGCTTGTGGTCGGTCTTCCTGACGTCGGCCACGAAGAGCCTGATGGCTCAGCTTGATGACGGGTGTTGGCGTTCGTCCTGCTAGCAAGGCCATCCGGTTTGACGTCGTCAGCGAGAGACGTATCCCGCTGCCCCTTGCCAAGTTGCCATGACGAGAGGCCCAATCCGCGGGACCCAAGTTTGGCACCCTGCCCGTGTCCCGAGTTATCAGTGGCCGCTCAGCCAGACCCAACTTGAGTGCTGCTGATGGAAATGCGTCCTCATTGCAAGTGAGGACGGTCTGAACGCCGCGGGCCCCTATTCCGTGAGCCCCGGAAACTATCCGGCGGCTGTCCCGCGCCTCCCCCCCCCCCTTGTTTCCCCATCCACACCAGGCCGGAGGTACAGCCCCGCACCTCTGCCACCTCCGCCACCCGCGTCAACGAGCTCCTTACACCTTTCACGGACCTCAAAACTGTGGAAAGGTTACGTGCACGCCGACAGCCAACTTTGTACCTAAGCCGGAGATGTACCTACAAAAGTGGTCTCGCGTCGGAGGGGCGCATCCATACTCCGCGTTCTACGTCGTCCTTTGCGACGCCCTGACCGGCAGGCTGCTGAGGCCTGAGGGCGTGTGCACCATGCTTACGGAAGGAGGCAAGGGAACTCCAAGTCGAATCCATAAATGTCCATTACATGCATATCGTCATGAAGAGTTCTCGTTGTTAGTCACCCTCGTCCCGTACCGCGCAGCCCAAACCGCGCTTTGCGGCCTCCGCTCCAAAAAGCAACCGTCGCCACATGTATCAAACCCCGAGAGGCACAAAGAACGGCACACAGTGTACGACGTCCGCCGTAGCTCGCACACGCTACCGCGCCGCCGCAACCCCCTCGGGGCACAGCGGCGCGCCACTCCAACCGCCACCAACGAATGACATAGTATGCAAAGGCGCCGCGCCACCCCGCATGGTCGTTGATAAGGGTTACGTGGGAGAAGCGCAGGACAGACGGCGCAACCGCACAACTCACACCTAATCACACAGGACCAAAAAATGCCGGGGCACCTCCCTCACACACACAAAACTGATTCCGCAATTTTCGTACACGCCAGTCGGCCCGAGCTCGGGCGCTGCCGCCACTTATCAGTGGCGTGCAGCGGGCCACGAGTCAGGAGGGTAGTAGTAAACAGTTCGTGTATACAAGCTTGGGTGGCGCTACACGCGAGACGTATGCGAAAGAGACGCACAGACAGGACACGACGCGGCACTTGCACACACGTACACACACACCCAACTCCCGAGCGGCAACACCTAAGGACGCACTGCTTCAAGTCAGGACAGGGCATCGTGTGCACCCCACGTGGGAAGCCAGGCCTAGCCGCCTGGCGGGGCAGGGCCCGGCTGCTGGTGGCACGCACAAAGTATAATGGTCGGAGTACGCATGAATCGGATACGCACACCTGTCTCCGTACATACTGGGAATCAATTGTTGGGCATTATACACATCACCATGAGAGTGAGCCACCGAGGCGACGGCAGCGCGGCTGCTGCATTGTACTGAACCTCGCCCCATGTTGTCGTTCGACTGAGGGGGTGGGTGTTGAGAAGGCAATGCCACCACAAAACGTCAACTCACACGCACCATACACATCCAAAAACACGCGATCTGCTGAGCCTAACAACTGCTGTGTGACAAACTCTGTACAGGCAAGCGCCAGGAGGAGAAATGGGCTGCCATACTACAAGTACGGGCGCACCGACCCGTGGATAGGCCTGCCCCGTTGATGCCCCCGCATCGTCAAAAGAGTAGAGTGTCTCGACGCAGAATCACACCTGCCGAAGTCAGCTGCACCATGGCAGCAACCATGCTGAAGTCAGTCATCCCAGACCGCGGTGATTTGCGCAGCAAGCCACAGCAACGCCACGAAGCCTCCTTCCGCGCCGCATGAGCCTACCTAAGAACGGATGACCCATTTTGAATGGTAATAAAAGAGGCATACAGGGAAAGGCGGGGCGCCATCTTGGGCAGTGCAGACTTCTGCTCAAGCGCACCCCGAGCATGCGGTCGCCACGCGTGGTCGGGTGCGAATGAGGGGGCACGGACCTATTATTGCCGCGGGTGGCAATGACCGCTCCACACAGCACACAGCGCACACATGCACACGGGCGAGCGCCATACCGCGGGCCGGCGCACGCGCGCGAGCCACGGCCGCGTACGCACACACACATCGCCGACGCGACACGCGGTTATGTTGCAAAACAGCCGTACACCCTCGCGTCTCATCGCCGCTCACGTCCCAACGACCCTTCCCCTCTGACCGCACAAATCGCTCTCAGCTACCCTACAACGTCAAGAAAGGTTATATGCGTGGGTGTGTGCGAGCTGCGCGCCTACCGCGTCAAAAGCCTGCACCTAAAGCGGGCCCTCCCTCCGCTAACCTGCCCCCGAGAGGCCCCGCCAAAAGTACCATATCTCTCGTCAGTCGCGGACCCGTCAGCAGAGCGGCCGGCGCCGTCCGCGACACAATACGACGATAAGCAAACAGAGGACGACGACGGTGTGCTCGCACTACGCAACACATGCGCAGCAGTCTCACATGCAGTTCGTAATTATGCCCCTATGCATGCCGCCGGCCCGCGACATGACATTCCGAGGCTATGTGCCCTCCCAGCCCGCCACGAGAGGCAGGGCATGCGGTAAGAGCGCCCAGGAACAGCGGGTCTGGCCATGGGCGCAATCGAGCGCCCTCGCCGCGCCAAGACACGTCTGCCTAACGCCGGAGCCTGGCCTCCAGCACCTGAATGACAACCACGGCTTTGCGACCATATGGAATGCAAATGTTTGCCTGAACCTGCGAGCATCCAGTTCACTTGTGAGCACCCATGTGCGGTGGTGGAGACCGCCCCACCCTGCTCCGGACTGGCCTCGCCGCACCGCGCCCCGCCGCATCGGGAGGAGCGGCCCGCACAGGCGACCGCCCCTCCACAATAAAACGCCGAAGCGCTTTTCGGGCCGGCGTTCAAGCCGCACCACCCCTTCAAAAGCACAGTGGGAGCTCTCGCGGGCGCAGCCAGTACACATCCGCGCAATCCAGGCACGTAAACAAAACGGGCGCTTGGGAGGCAGCTCCGACGAGGTCCCCATCGATGCGGCAGCCACTCCGTCGTGCAACGCCAAGCTGCACGCCTTCCAGGTCAACCAGGGCCATGGCGCCGGAATTCAGATTCCCCTCGCCTCCCACATCGCCGCGTCTCCAGAAACTCCAGAAGAGAGAAGAAACGGTTCCAATAGAGCGCAAAGCACGTACGCGAACAACGCGAAACCGTCCGATAATGCACGCTGCATGCAAGATTCGCACACGGACAAGGCGGTGTGGTAGGTCACCTTGCGGCGGGGTTCCCGGCCGCTATGGCAGCCGCCCCTCCTCTACACACCACGTGCGCTTGCGCATCTGGCTGCGACCAAAGCCCCCTCCCTGCCAGCTTCCTCCCCTATTGTGCCCCCAATTGCCCATGTCCAGGCTCTTTCCCCCGCCCCCGCAGCGCTGCCCATATGCTGATGCCCACACAGACGTCGTCAAAACCGCACAGACAGGCAGATGCCGAGATTCCATTTGTACTCATCATCAACAAAGACAGTTTTAGAAAGGATTCCAACGCTATCCCGTACGCACACGTGGCAACCTATACTCGTTTCCGTCACGACCAACCGGTCCAACCGATCTGTTGGATGCTTTGCCGCCAGCGGCCATCAAATTTAAAAGCCGCCTTCACGCAATTCTCGCCATCGCCAGACCAGCCGTTCAATCCACAGCCTCAAAAGAAGCCAGATCCCAGATCCAGGTTTGCCAGGCGGGCGGCGATCTCGTCATTCGACATGGGGCCATCCTCCGCGCCCTCTCCGGCCCACATGGCCTGGTTGGCTGAGGCTGCGGCGCGCAGCCAGGCAGCCTGGTCGGGCGCAATCTCACCAAGGCCACTGAGGACGTCGGCGCCCAGACCGAGGCCGCCCAGGCCTCCGAGGCCGCCCGCGGCAGGGACGCGGCGGGCGGCGCCCTCGGGCTCAAGCTCCCCGTCAATGGGGGCGATCGCGCCGCTGCCCTCGAGCTCCTCGCCGTCCCCGACCTCAAGCTCTCCCAGCAGGTCCCCCATGGCGGGGCCCTCGGTAGGGCCGAAGAAGGCGTAGGAGAAGGCGTCGAAGGGCTCCTTCGCCAACGCTGCGACGGTGGCTGCAGCGTCGGCCGCCAGCTCAGCCGAGGTGCCGCCCTCGCTGCGCGTCTCCAGCGCCGCCGAGCCGTCGGCCTCTGAGCCGGGGCCACCCGTGAGGCGGCCGCGTTGCACGGGGCTACCATGGCTGCCGGTCCTAGGCGGGGAGACAGGCGCCGACTCGTGGCCGCCGGTCACGCTGCCGCCAATGGGGATGGGGCCCATGCGGCTCATCATGCCGGCTGAGGCTGCGCCGGACGGGTCCCTGGCACCGTCGCTGGGGGCAGGGCTGCCGGGCGCGCTCGGGGAGCTGGCAAACTGCAGCTGCTGGGCCAGGCCGTTCGGGTGCTGGTGGCCGGGGCCGTGCATGCCGGGCGGGTGACCTCCCATGCCGCCCAGGTGGGCGCCGTGCAGGGCCATGAAGTGCTCCATGGAACCCGCGGGCGGGCCCTGCATGCCCGGCGGCATGCCGTTGCCGTTGGCCATCCCCTGTGGCGGCGGCATGCCGGACATGTGGACACCGGACATCTCACCGCCGAGCTGTTGCTGCTGCTGCAGCTGTTGCTGCTGCTGCAGCTGCTGTTGCTGCTGCAGCTGTTGCTGCTGGTGCTGCTGCAGCTGTTGCTGCTGTTGCTGCTGCAGCTGCTGCGCCTGCTGCGCATTGTGCTGCTGTTGTTGTTGCTGCTGTGCATTGCCGCCGCCAGGCGCACCCTCGTTCTGCATGCGCTGGCGCTCCGCGTTGTAGCACTCCACAATGAACTTGACGTCGGTGACGCTCATGCCGCCCATGATGCCGGACTGGATGGCCTGCTCCACCGTCATGCCGCCGCGGGCAAGCTGCAGCGCCACGCAGGCCAGGGCCAGCCGCCGCTGCTCCTTGCTGTTGTTATTGGCAGCCGCCGTGGCGTCAGCGGCGGCGCCTGCGCCCTGCTGCACACCCTTGTCCACCTGCGCACAGAACGGCAAATCTCGGTTAGCACAACAATCCCTACTGAGGAGCCCGACGGTTGCCGATGGGCAACCTGGCCGGTAGCCAGAGAGCCAACAACAAGCAAACACAGCATTTGACAATCACCAGGCGCCTTGCAATCAACCCGACGAACGCAGGCATGGTTAAGCTGCGCAGGAAGCAATAAAGCCCCAGTGTCCTTCCACCTCGTCCCATCCCTCCCAATCATGACCCATACACAAACTACGGAACGAAAGACGCACGACGCACTGACCTGCTGCACCGACAGACCTCCGGCAACAGCTGCGACGGAGTCCTGCATAGCCTTTGCCAGCTGCATCTTCTGGATGTTTTGCAGCATCGTCTCCGTGAGGCCTGCTGCAGCGGCGGCGGCATTCCCGCCGCCGGCGCCGCCAAGGCCCGCAAGCGCTGCGGCGCCGCCAGGAAGCATCGGCCGCTGCGCGTTAGCGGCCGCGGCCTGCTGCAGCGCCGCCAGCTGGCCGTTCAGCGCAGCCGCCGCGGCGGCGTTGTTCTGCAGGTTAGCCAGGGCGGTGACCTGCGCCTGCGCCTGCTGAACTTGGGCCTGGGTGCGCGACTGCTGCGTCAGGAGGAGCTGCAGGTTGATCGCCTGCTGCAGGGGGTTCAACGCCGGCGTAGCGCCGTTCCCGCCCTGCTGCAGCCCGTTGCGCTGCGAGCCCGCGCCCAGCACTGTCGCCGCGTTCAGGTTCGCATTGCGGCCGGCGGTGGTGCGCGCCAGCGCCGAGCGCAGCGCCTGCAGCTGCGCGTCAGTTGGCTTGGCAGGCGTGGGAGCAGCGCCGACGAGAGCGTTGGAACCCTGTGCGGCAATCCGGGCCTGCAGCTGGCGCGCCAGCAGCTGCATGTTCTGCGCCTGTGCGGCAGCCACCCCAGCATTCTGTTGCTGCTGGTTGAGGGGCCGCGCCGCAGCGGCCGCGGCAGCCTGCTGCTGAGCAATCTGCTGCACCTGGAGTGCAGCGCGAGCCTGCTGGGCCTGGAGCGCAGCGGCAAGGAGCGCGGGATTGTTCTGAGACGCCGACATATTCTGCTGGGCGAGGTTGTGCTGCGCAATGGCCGCGTTCTGCAGCGCCTGGTTCTGCGCCCAGGCCGCCATGGCTTGGGGGCGCTGCAGCCCAGCGGCCTGCGCCGCCTGCTGAAGCTGAAGCTGGAGATTAGCGTTGCCCACGGCCGCGGCACGCGCCTGCGCAGCCTGCGTCGTTGCGGCTACAGCGGCGGCAGCCGCAGCAGCAGCGGCAATGGGGTTGTTCTGCAGGCCGTTCTGCAGGCCGTAGGCGTTGACCTGGGCGGCGTTGTTGGCAGCTTGCGCGGCCTGCGCCTGTGCCTGCGCCTGAGCAAGCTGGTTCTGAACCAGGAACAGGGCGGCCTGATTGTTGGCTGAGAGGCCCCCAGCGTTCTGCTGCGCAGCAGCCTGGGCGGCCGCCGCGCGCTGCGCATTCATAGCCGCCTGCAGCTGCGCTTGCGTATGGAGGTTGGCGAGGGCTTGATTCTGCCCCTGGCTGAGGGGCGGGACCATGGGCATCGCGGGACGCATCGAGCCGTTGGCCCCCGCACCGCCATGAGGCCCAAGCTTCGCCTGGTTGACCGCGGCAACCTGTGCTGCATGCTGCAGCGCTGCTACGGCATCACGGCTCAGCGTCATGTTGCCGGGGTTGGCGCCGTTTGACTGGGCCCGGCTCGCGGCTTGGAGGAACATTTGCGCCTCCTCGCGGGTTTGGAAATGCAGACCGTTCGGCGCAGGGCCTCCAGGTGGCTGGCCTCCAGGTATGGCTGGGCTGTTAGCACGTCCCAAATTGTTCAAATCAGCAGTGAAGTTCTGGGCGAGGAGCAAATTCGTCGGGGCTGCGGCCATACTGTACAGAGGGGCTCGTGAAGCTGGTGGAACACGGAGAACTACGGGACGGCCGTAGTTGCCGTGAACCCGAAGAACGTGGGGCTGTGCCTGCATAAAAGCAAGGCAGTAACTTCAGCAGCCCGAGCCTCGAAGATTCGCGCAGTCAAGCAGCAGAGGACCACTATGCTGAAGCTTCAATTTGTATGCGCTTTGAAGAGCAAAGAAGGCAAGCCCAGGGGCTCACCTGAAATCTATGTCGACATGGAGATCTTCACGGAGCGTAGTTGAGGCATGTCTTTCCGACCAAGGCCCCTGCAGACAGTTCGTAAATGCACAGGGCATGCGGGACGGGGGCTCAGCTGAGCCGGATGTCGGAGGTGGGTGTCGAGGCGAGTGGATAAAGCCGCCTTGGGCCAGGAAGCCTCTGCTCCCTCGTAGCATCTGACGCCACCGCTCGTTTACACATAGCTAAAAACAGCATTCATGGCCCACACGAGGTGCGGCGTCCTGTACCTGCGGCGGTCTTTGAGGCCGTCGGCGAGGACCCTTGAAAGCACCGTATCAACAGCCTATTTGATACTGTTTTTTGATACTATGATAGTGAAGAGCGCGTTCCACCGTCCGGTGCTGAGCGCGGGCGCGTATTTCCAGACGCGTATTTCCGACGCGTACGACAAGAGCTCCAGGAGAGGGCCCCCCCAAATCGCCCCAGGACAGCCTTTGCTCCTGCTTGTACTTGATATATTGTATAGTAGACACCACTTCTACACGCCGGAGGCATCAACACGGTGCGTTTGGGTGGTCGGGGGCGTGCACCGAAGTCCTTGGCAGAAAGGCACCCAGCCCCAGCCGCGCTGATCACACCATCAGCAAGAATAACTCGCCCCTCCCGGTTAACCCAAGCGCCGGAGCGCTTGGCGCAACGGGCATCCGTGCCACGTGGCCCTTTTGTTCCTGCGTCGGAACAAACGTACAAGTGGCCACAGTCGAAGCGTCTGGCCGTGGGATGCTCTACCGTGCCACACCGTGCGCTGTGCCTATCAGACATGTATCAGATGAGCTCCATGCTTTGTGTGTTCAATCAGAACCCAAGTGAACCTATTGGCTGATTTCGACAGGGTTCCCGGCGTGCACGTGCTGGCGGGCAGCGCTGCGTAGTTGGGACAACGTAGGAAAAAGGAAGGAACAGGGAGCTAAGGGGAGGGTGACGGGGTGCATCTCAGCCTCCTGGTGGGCAGTCGTCCCAGCCGAACTTCGAGCGAGGGATAATGGGGACGCACCCAACTCCCCATACCCCACCCCCAACCCCGCATGCAACTTTCGCTGCGTCATTCACACTTGCCTTGAACGCTCCAGCCCGCCTCTTGTCCGTCCATCCACGCACTCACGTCCCATCTCCCCTGCGTCCCATCATGCTCCCTAGTCGCTGGCAAGCCAACCGGTCCGTGTTTTCCCTCACCCTCAGTGCCCCCCGCTGCCATGACAGCCTTCGTTTCTTCCTCTGCAGATTTCTCTTTTTTCGTACCAACGGCTGGGCTTGCCAGCCGTGAGCTCCGACACCACCCCTATCTGCTGACTGGCTTGTCGGGCATGAAAACATGCAACGAGCACCAGCCCCGCCCACCACCCAGCTCCTCACCCTTCCTGCTCTCAAAATCCACGCGCAGCCTGCTGTGGCGCTTCGGCCCTCTAGCCACGAAGCCGCCCGCGGCCCCATGTCTGTAGACATTCACCCGCCCCCGTCGGCTGCGCGCCATTGCCTCAAAAAAGAACCAGAAACGGGAAAGGCATTGGCTCAAGGCGAAGTCTCAACCCCCAGGAGAAACTGCGACGGCAAGGATAGACACCAAGCAACGTCGCTCGCCTTTGCCAGCGGCCCCCTCAAGCAGCGAGGCCGGCCGCGACTAGCAGGCGACGCCGCATCTCATCTTGCGCGCAGCACAATCCAAAAGCCCATTTGACGAGTGAGGTCCACACCACACCACGCCGCGCCGCGGCACCCGCAAGCCGCAACGCTTCCGCGCCCCGTCACCGCATCGCCAGCAGCCGCACGAACAGCGACGGCGCGAATACGCGGCTGCGCAGGTCCGCCTCGTCCAGGTCGTGGCCCGCCTCCACGCGGCCCCACTCCTCGGCCTGGAAGTCCTCCTCCAGCCGGGCGGCCGCCAGCGCCGCCGCCGGCGTGACGTGGCCGCGCAGCAGCGCCGCCGCCAGCACGACGGACTTGCACGTGGTGGTGAGTTGCTCGGCCGCCGCCAGGTGCCAGTGGTCCAGGCCTGCGGCGCGCGCAGGCGTGTTGGGTACTTGGGTTGGGGCGGAGGAGCATGTTGCAATGCCTAAGGCGTCCGCGCAAGGAGGGGTGAGCGCTGGCACGTGTCTGGCAGTGCTGCCCATGCCGCCACGGCCGCCCGCGACAGTCGGCATCCCAAGCCAAACCCTTACCCAGAGCCCGCCGCCCTTGCCCGCGAGGCTCTGCGCCCGTCCCCGCACCCCGGAGCCACCAGCTCCGCAACCGCGCCGCTCCATGGTGGGTCCATGCAGCCGCGCCGAGGGCAGTCGAGTCGCGCCGCCCGCGTGCCCGTCCCCTACCGCTACCAAGCCCATCGCCACCCCAGCCCTTTCCCCGCCCTGTAGCCAGCTTAAGAGAGGAGCAGGCAAACACAGGCCGCCCAAAGAGGCCAAACGCCAGGGCGTGCAGTCTCTCGCATCCACCCAAGGGTATGGGCTGCCACATGGGCTACCGGCTAGATTCCCCAGCTCGCGCCTGTTTCGCTCGTTTGAGCTCGCCAGCTGCCCTTTGCTTCAAGATACGCAGTACGAACAAAAGCATCCTAGCCGGCAGCCGCTGAACCCTCAGCCCGACCCACTGTCCTTGTGTCTTACGTATGCGGGACGGAGTGCAGAAGACAGGTTCACAAGGTAGCTAGGAAAGGTATCCCTGCCCTTGCGTGTGCGGTGAAACACGTGGTATGCGCTCCCGGGGCGCAGTGGCCCCCACGCACCCTGCAGCCAGCGCCGCACCCCCTCCTCCAGCTCCTCCGTCTGGTGGCTGCCCGCGATGGAGTCGGACAGCAGGAAGCGCCAGCCCATGTCCTCGCGGAGGGCCTCAAGGATGGGCACAAAGACCTGCGGGGCGGGGCAGGCGAGGGCAGGCCTTCAAACGAGCCCCTGCTGCTGCGTTGTTGTGGATGAGAACCCGGTATGACTGCGCAGCGCTCCTTTCGAGGTATATGGGTGGCGCGGGTCGCACGCAGTTGCGTGTGAGGGATTGATTGTTGCGGGCGTCATTGGACGTGGCAGCGGCGGCGCGTAGAGCAGCGGGTTCGTTTCCGTGGACGAGCAGATGAGCTGGCGCACGCTCAGTGCTGTGGGTCCCGATACACGGCGGTGCGCCCTGACGGTGTTCTGGGTGATCAGGGGGCCGCATAATACGTGATGCGGAATGCGGAACGAACGCACGCGGGCAGATGCATCCGCCTTGCATCGTAGCGCACTGCCCCGGGCAGGGCAGGGCAGGGCAGGGCCCTGCACACGCCAAGCCCGGCTTAGGCACAGCTCCCCGCGACCCGCGGCCCGCCCACCTTCTTCTGCCTCCGGGCAAGGGCCCCCTCCTCGTACAGGCAACACGCCGTGTCTGTGTGCACGTAGTTCATGATGTGGGAGATCACCTTGTCCCGGGGTCGGGGCTGTGG
This sequence comes from Gonium pectorale, assembly GCA_001584585.1. Lineage (NCBI taxonomy): Eukaryota > Viridiplantae > Chlorophyta > Chlorophyceae > Chlamydomonadales > Volvocaceae > Gonium > Gonium pectorale. Next base: position 869,930 of record LSYV01000044.1, read on the forward strand.
GAGGGGGGCGGATCGGTAGCAGCGGCGGCGACGGAGTGACGAGTTGGCAAACCGGGGAGGGGCGCGGGACGGGGGGGTGGGAGATGGACAGAAGAGGTTGGGTCGAGCAGGTTGGGAGAGGGAGAGGAGCGGCCCTGACCTTCGCTCCGGGGGCGAACCCAATTAGGGCGTTCGACAGACCCTCCTCGGTTGGCAAGACCCGGCAGCCGGCAAAGTGCTCCCTGGCGGCTCTACCGCCGACGCAGACGCCCCGCGGATCGACTGTGCACGTTTAGGAGTGTCCACAAGGGGGCGCGTCGGACACCGCGAGCCGAGACGCTCCCGGCCTGCCAAAACAGAGCTGGTGTGCTCGCAAGAAGCCGACCCCACGTGTGGACCCTGGGTGAACTGGTCGCTATCGTGGAATGGCCCTGCGATGTAAGCGGCTGCGCCGGCGCGGGACGCCCCATCGCGGGCGTGGGACCCAGGGCTGCCGCCTGAACCGCCGCAGCTGCCTCAGTTTTCTGCTCGTGGTCCTGCCGCATCCTGCACAATCTGTCCCCGTCATAGCGACCACCCGAAAGGCCCGATACGGTACATCGCCCAGGCACGCCGCCGGTCGGCATCCGAGACGCGGACCCAAATAAACCCCCAGACCCCCAGTTAACCATCAACCGACTCGAACCGACGTTGAACAATCTCCAACCGACAATCCCAAACGACAATCCCTACCGACCTGATCCAGAGCGTGCGCCACCAGACTCATCATGGGCATGGTGTGTAGCTGAGGCTTGCCGCTCTCCTGGGGGGATGGGTCACGAGGTCGGGAACTTACGTTTTGATGGGAACCGGCTGGGGCGGCCAACGGTGGGGACGGTCCGACGGGAGTGCGACAGCGCATGTAACGCCGCCAGAGCAGTGGAGGTTGTCGCGCTGTGGGCGTAGCGCGACGCTGTGCAGGGTAATGCGGAGAGGCCAGTGTGGGGATGCGATGGGAAGACGCGAGGAGGACAACAAGAAAGCAAAAGAGGCCCCTGCGAAGCCCAGAACCCGGGGCAGTGGCGCCGGCTGGGGCCCTCTCTTTGCGCGGCGGCAAACGGGGCCACAGGGAGCTCTTGAGGCAGGCCCAGGGATCTAAAGTAGGCGCGGGCCTACAAGAACCAGCGCAACGGGCCAGCCGACCCCAACAGCACGGACGGCAGAGCGCGTGTGACGGCGACGCGCTGCGTGCAGGGTTACACCCTTGGTAGACCCCACACGGTCCGTGCGCTCATCCCAGGGTCGCAGGACGGCCACCCGGGGCCGCCAGACGCCCTCCCCTCAGGCCGCAACCGCACCTGCCACTCCCACTCTGCCGCGACGGCCAGGGCAAGCGGGTAGGTGGGCAGGAGGGCCAGGTGCTTTCCGGGGGTCTTGACCGGCTTGGCGTCCAGCATTAGCTGGTAGCCCACCTGCGGCGCATGCGAGGGGGGGGGTGCGAGGGAGTGCGCGTGTACTGCGTGTTTTCTGGCAGCGCAAACGGCCGGCTCAAGACTTAGGCGAGCAAGGCGGGCGCGAAGAAGTTAAGTGGGAGAGCAACAGGAGGCGCGGGCAAGCAACCCGAGCCAGAAGTCCATGTGCTTCTCTTTTGTGCTGGCATACGCCTATACGCCTATGGTGCGCCGCGGCAAACCCGGAGTCCTCCCGCAGCACCTTGGCATAAACTCAAAGGATGAAGCTCGACAAATCATGGATAGGTGAAGCGGTGAAGCGTAGGTTCGCCCGCTGGTCCTCCCCGCGCGGCCCACACCCCGCAGCCCACACCCCGTCACCACCTCACTTACGCCGTCGGGCCCAGGCGTCACATGCGCGGCTCTGTAGAACCGAGAGGGTTTACGTTCCAGTGTAGTGGCATTGGAGGAGTAAGCTTGGCGCCGGATGAACAGATGTGGCAGGAGCGCCGACAGGTACGCATCGCCACGGCGAGCGCTGGCCTGGCCAAGTTCAGCCAAGCATCGCGACGCCATTGGGATTGTAGATCACAGCGGGATCAGGGCAGCCGGGTTCCACCGGCGCGAGAAGAAGTCCGGAACCAGCTGTGGTACGGGTAATGAGTGACTCGTCCAGTGCATACGCCCTATGCTAACTTGGGTAGCGATTCATCGGCACAGGCCTGTCGGAGCCATCAGTTAGCACGTTTTCCTGACGCTGAGCTGATAGGCGCGTGCATACATCCCTCTTAAGTACCTTGCCACCCCTGAATAGCCCAATCTCCGTGACCGACCTTGTTGTCGAGGCGCTTGGGTCGCCATGAAGTTCCGATTACCCCAGTACGCCTTCATCTTGGGCACCAAGGGCATAGCAAAGGACAACATGCGGCGACTACTGGTTCAGGAACATGAGGTGGACCGCCAGGTCTTCAAGGCGGTGACGACGGACAAGTCGTTGCCGCTGGACATGCGGCTGCAGGTGCAGCGCCTGTTCGAGACGGAGGTCCCGCGGGACTCGGCGGCCAACCGCGTCGTTAACCGCTGCGTATTAACCGGCCGCGCGCGCGGCGTGCACCGATTCGCGCGGCTGTCGCGCATCATGATCCGACAGCTCGCCCACAACGGCTTCCTGCCGGGCGTATCCAAGGCGTCTTGGTGAGCCGCTGCGGCGGCGGGGGCTGCCGTCGCTGCCGTCGCCGCGCTTCGTCGCCGCTTGAGGCGCGCCGGCTGCCTGGCTTGCTCTGTGGGCGCGGTCCGGTATGGCCGCCGACCCCGCCGATCCCGCCGACCCCGCCGACCCCTTCGGCGCGCGTCGATGCCGGGGTGGTGAAGACATCGGTTAACGGCTTGGCGTTGACGCGAACGGATGGGGCGACTGTGGTTTCGCGAGCTGATGACTGAACAAGGCTGCGGGCATGCGGCAAACAACGGCAGGCTGCACGGCGGCTGCACACCGCTGCGCAGGCAGTACATGAGTTGGCGCTGCAGCAGCAGCTTCTCTCCTGAAACAGTGCTGCCGACGCGGGCAGGTTGCCAAGGGGCCATGGCGGGGCGTGATCTGCCGCAGGCTCCCCACGCCCTTGCGCTGGGCAGGCCCGGCCGTGGGGGTTGGGAGTGACGAGGGGTGCTCCCTTTCTACTGGGTCGGGCGGGGCACGCGGCCTCGGAGCAGCCCCACGCGTGGGCCCACCGCCACAGAACCGGAACTGCAGCCCCAGACAGGGCGCCCTAGAGTGTAGGCTCTAGCACGAAAGGTCTGCGGTGTTGCAAAGGGTTTCTCCGCAGGCGGTAGAGCAGGCAGCGGAGGCGTGTGTTTCCTACGGCCGCGGGAAGCGGTAAGTAGTGGGTGATGGCTAGGTAGCGCTCCCGGGCGGATGCACGAGAGGTTACGGTAGATGGAAGAGTTGAGGGTCAGGTCTGTAGGCTGGATTTATTTCGGGCGATGAGCCCTGACTGGCGCCTGCTGGCGGGTAGTGTCGTTGTTCGCCCTCGACTCCTGTGCTGCTGCCGTAACATCCCAGGCGCTGTGGGCTGAGCGGGTGGCGGTGCGTGCCGCTTCCGCGGACTGCCCATCAAGACATCATATGCTTTGGCGGTGTACAATATGCAATATTGTG
>LSYV01000044.1:873513-887752 GCA_001584585.1 Gonium pectorale
CAGTCTGTGTGTGTGAGGTGGGGGAGGGCGACAACCGGCATGTAAGCCGTCGAGGGATGTTGGGGAGCCCAGTGCCTCCTGCCGAGCTGGCGACACGAGTGACATGTGTGCTGCCAGGCCGGGCAGGAGTTGGGCGAGGATTGGCGCAGCGCGCAGGTAATGCGGGGGCTTGTAGGCCTGGCCGCGGTGCGCGCACCCGTTTGTGGCGGCGGTGGGCACGAGGGGTAGTGGCTCTCGGGGCACTGGGGTAAGGAGCTTATGGCGCCAACCCTGGACGGTGAGATGGATCCAGGCATTCGTGCATGGTCGTAGGGCTGATGGAAGCCAAGATGCTTTGAAGATGTAAGTGCCGGCAGCCCCTGTGCACCACGGGACCAAACGCCCGGTGCGCTGTGTCCGCACGCGTCTGCTGGCACCGCACCTCCCAGCCTGCACCGGCAGGGAAGCCGGAGGGGCCGGGGTATCCTCAGCGCCTCTGAGACGGACGACCGTACGTCACCTCCCCAACCCACCGTACGCTGCCGTACCGTGTGTTGTGCGCCCTGCGCCCTGCTGCTCGGGTGCCGGTTGCTTGCCGGGGCCCGCGCGCATCGGTGCATGCCGTTGCAAGCAGTGGCGCAAGCGTGACTAGCAGCCAACCAGCCCAAGCTGCGTGCTAAGCCGCCCCAGATGCTCCCGGCGATGGGCGCACGCAGCACCCCGCCCAAGAGGCGCGCGCTGGCGATCCCGGATGACGGGTGCCCGCCGTCCCCTCGCAATTAGTCAGCCGTTTGGCGGGCTTGCAGCCTCCTATCTTACAGCAAAGCGTCGATACCCTGCGCGCCGTCTATGCAGGGCCCCTGTTGCTCCCTGCAGTGCCCATGCGGGGCTCATACTACCGTACTTGCCAAAACAATGGTGCCGGGTCACGCAACGCTCCCCTCAACCCCTCTGGCCTCCGGCCTCTGAAGGTGCATATCATCAAATACAACCAAACGGGCGGGGCAACAAAGCTCCCGAGATCTGCAAGGAACGCCATACAACACTGCGCCGTACACAACATGCCGTATTGTACAGGGCAACCGCCGTACTGTACACGCGCCCGTCAGCACACCCACAACGCCTCGCTCCTGGCGCTTCCGCCCATCCGCCGTACAGGCCGCACGGGCGATCAGCGCCTTCTTACCGCCTCAACACTAAGCCCAAATGCGAGAACACCTGTGGTGTGGTCGCAAGTGCGACCACGCAACAGCCCGCGCGCTGCCCCAAAATGTCTCTCCATCCTCGGCACACAGAACAGCGGTATATAACGGAACAACGGAGCAATTGTGGAAAGATTTATGTAAAGATATAAGCCGCACCGAAGCCTGCGGGGCATCGCTGGGACGGCCGCGCGTCATAGCGCCCCAACGGACCGAAGCCCGCAGCAAGCGCGCCCCAGGGCCCCCCAGCCGGGCACGTCACAGCCGAGCCGTACGGGCGTACGACGCAATCCACGCAGTGTGACTACGACAAATGGATGTGCCTGTACAAACGAGAGGCACGGCGCCAAGGCAGCGCAAGGAATTATACGGGCCGTGCACGCCGACACACTGGCACAAATGGCAGCAATGCGCTCTGACGACACATAACAAGGGGGACGCACATCACCCTGCACATGCAATCCAGGCCGCAAGCGCACACACGCATACCCCACTGGTTGAGACTCGTCCCTACGTCACCTTCCCTCAGTCGCCGCCGGCAAACCCCGTGGTCATGGCCCAGTCAAGGGGGCTCAATGGCCACGGCAACCCCGCGATCAGCGAACGGCCCATAATGACGACGACGCACCATTTTATCAAAGCAGCTGGAGACGAACAGCCCCTGCAACCCACCCCTTCGCGACCGCGACATCAATCCGCCAGGACCGTGGGCCTCGCAAGCGCCCGAGGGCGCACGGGACCCCCGAAACCCTCCCGGGGTTGGGCCACGGAAACGGACAAGCGCGACGGATCTAGACACGCCCAGCCGACGCCCGAGGCAGCACTGTGCATGGGCGGAGCGGCGAGGAGCAGCGGCTAACGGAACCACGACAGCCGCAAGAAGCTGCCATCGGCGACGGAGCGCCCATTCCGCCCCAGAAGCGAACACCGCAGGTACGCGCACACGAGACACGACGCCGTCGAGTACTCATTGACGCTGACACCTCTCGGGCTGACACCACACTGCATCGACGACACCGCGTTACACAAGCCATATAGGTGCCCCTTGCCCAACGCCAGACTGCGCCTTGCGGCATTAGGCCGCCCCGTCCCCACGCCGTCCGCGCCGCGGCCTGCATGGCAGGTGCCAGACTGCCCCCGCAAGCGGCTTCTCTTGCCTGCCAGAGTCCACACGCCACCGAGCGCCTAGCTCGGGGCAGCGCGACTTCACACACACGCCAGCGCCAGCACCGCCGCATCGCGACGTCGTGGCCCCAAACCACCAGATGCCGCACCACGTTCCCTCCCACCATGATATGCCAAGCGTCTCGCACAAAGCGTCTCCCGCGGCCCTCGACCGTCGCCATGCCGGAGCGAGGAGGCCGTCAGGGCGCCCGTCGCGCCCACGTATGGGCCCCACATCCAGGGCAAACACCTGCTGGGCAAGGCAGTCCTTGCAGGCGACGACCTCACTCCCCACCCCCGCGCAAAAGCCACGCGTCGTGGAGCGCCATGGTCCCATGGAACGCCAGGAGGGCGGTCGGTCAGAGGGAAGGCCGCAGGCTATGCGCACGGCCTGCGGAGCTCGACAGCGCCCGCGCAATCTGGCGCCCGCGCCCCCGCTCCTCAAAAGCCAAACGTCTTGAGCGCGACCAGCGCCGTGAGGCCGGCTGTGACGCTGGCCGACACCGCGTTGACGGCGTTGTTGTCCAGGATGGGCACCCCCGAGATGCGCATCACGCCGGGCCCGGGCCGGCCCACGATGCGGCCGGTCGCGGGATCGTAGCCGCTGAACTGCAGCGTGGCGCCCAGCAGCGAGTCCAGCACGCTGCCCGCCAGGCCGGCCACCAGGCCCAGCGGGATGAGGCGCCACTGGGCGGCGGCCAGGGTGCGCTGCGCCTCGAAGATCCACAGCGTGGGGGACAGCAGGCCTGTGGGGGCGGGGGAGGTAGGGGGGAGGGGGGAGTGAGGTAAGGGGGAGGGAGGTCGTGGGGAGGGGGGGAGGAGGTCAGGGAGGAGGTGGAAAGTATGGAGAGATTGAGAGGTAGGGTTGAGTGGCGGGGGCGTAGCGCGCAGGGCCGGGAAGGGTTTAGGGGCGGGGACGTGGAGGCGGTGCTAGGGTGCGGAGTTGAAGGGGAAGGGGAATGAACAACGACGAGCTGGGCGCCAGCAGCGTAGGTTCCGTCCGGCGGCCAAGCCGGTCTGGAAACCCTACATGGCACCGTTGTGGGTGACATGGGGGCCGCGCGGGCGGCGCGGGGGGGGGCGGGAGGGGGTTTGGAAGGCATTCTCAGTAGAGAAGCCTGGGGGCGCATGTCTGTCCCGAGGTGGGCGCGGGGAGGGGGTGCCGTGCTGGTGGGTGCATAGAGGCATGCTGAGGGCGCACACGCCGGCGAGCGTTATCTGCAGCCCCACCCGAGCAACGAGGCAAGCATCCTCCTCCAACATGCAACCCGTTACCTGGGCCAGCTAAATGCTCCCTCCGCCTCGCGCCGCATGCCCCATTGCGCCAGCGCTCCCGGGCAGACCGGACGCGACAATGTACCGTAACAACCCCCCTGAGTGCAACCCCCCTCAAGACTTACCCCCTCTCCCCTCCCCTCCCCGACACAGACACGCAGCACACAAGCTCACCACCCAGGTAGAAGACGAGGCCGACGAACATGCCGCCCATAATGGAGGCGCTCAGCCCCAGCAGCGTGACGCCGCCGTTGGTGCCGCGCCGCACGGGCCGCATGTTGGTGATCAGGCGCGGTGTGTCGGCGGACAGGGGGCCAAGCTCGCTGGCCCACGTGTCCCCACAGCAGCAAGCGTAGTAGCCGAGGAAGCCGCCCATCAGGGCCGTCAGGGCGGCGGCACGCCAAGGCTCAAGCGCCGGCCCGACGGCGGCAGCGGCGGCGGGCGCGGCAGCGGCGGCGGCCGCCGCCGCCTCCGCGGCAGCAGCTGCGGTGGCGACGACAGCGTCCGTGGCGGCGGAGGCGACGGCATCAACGGCGGCGGTGGCGACGGCGGCGGGCGGGCCGAGCGGCAGGTCGACGCAGCCGGCGAGAATGCCGTAGGCGATGGCGAGGACGGTGGGCACCAGGCCGTTGCACAGGACCTGGGCACCGAAGGGTGTGCAGGTCATCAAGCTGTTGACGCGGAGTAACTCTGTCCAGTCCATTCTCCGAAGAAAGGGCCCCGTCCAAACGATCTCCGCTGCTACCTCATGTGCGGCCTCCCCTCACCACCACCGCATTGCGCATGCGAGCGCACCAGCCGTACAGCGCCCGCGCCATCCCGTCCAGTCCGTTCCCTCCCGCCAGAGTGCATTCCCGCCAGAGTGCATCAAATAGGGGTGCCGGCCGCCCCTCCCGTCCCGACCCAGCACAGACCCCCTCCCCCCACATCAGCACACGCTGGTGCAGCGCCCCGTCACCCAACCCAGCCTACCTGGATCCACGTCCGCTGCCCGCCCTTTTTGGAGTTCTCCTCCAGCCCCTCCTTCAGCTCCTCCTTGTACGCCGTGAGCTTGCTGCTGCTGAAGAAGAACGCGATAAGCGTCGCGCCGAAGCGCAGGCTGCTGCCCAGCGTGCCGGCGCCCACCATGAACGCGGCGGCGGCGCCGCTGGGCGCCAGGGCGCCCTTACGCAGCCCCCACCCCGCGATCAGCGCCGCGCCCGCCACCGCGCCCGCCCACTGGACCGCGAGCCCAAATGCGTGGGAGGCGAGCATTGCAAACGCCAGCGCGCCGGCGGCGGCGACGCCGCGGGCCAGGGCCAGGAAGCGCGAGAGGCGGCTGGGCGGGCCGGCCGCAGCGGCGAGCGACGCTAGCGCTGCGGCATCGTACGATGAGGAGAGGCGCTGGATGTCGTCGAGGGAGGTCTCGGCGCGCGCCAGCGCCGCCTGCGCGCGCGCCAGCGCCGCGCTCACCTCCGCAGCGTCTGTGTCACCCTCCGCTGCGGCACCAGCGGCGGCGGCGGGAGCGGCTGGCTGCGCCTGCGGCTCTGCGGGCTCGACGGCGGTGGTGGCGACGGCCGGCGACGGGGTGGCAGCGGCAGCGTGACGCGGCGAGGGGCCCTCGTCCGCGGACGAAGCGCTGCCGCTGCCGTCGCCAGTGCCGGACGCGGCGCCATCAATGGCGATGGCAGTGTAGCCGCCGTTTGGCCCGGTGCCAATTACGTGCGTCCAGCCGTTGCCTAGACCGTCGGCAACGGAGATCCCGACGCCGAGGGGGTCGTTGGCTCCTGACGGGCTCGAGGGGCCGCGAGAGCCAAAGGACGTATTTGCTTTACGGTAGAAGTCGCTGTAGCTGGTGCTGGCCCCGTCCAGCGTTGTTGAGGAGGCAAGCTCGGCGGCGTGGCTTAGGCCGCTGACGCCCGCGCCGCTGCTCCGTGGCGGCGCGTCCATTGGCGCAACGCCGGCACTGCTGGCAACCGCGCCCGGGGGCGCCAGTCCAGACGTGCCGGCCCCGGAGGACGGGCGTGGCGCGCTGCTGGACGCCGGGTCGGATGCAATCCTCGCCGCGCCACCATCAGCGAAACGGAAGACGATTGGCGTTAGGCCGTCGGCGAGGTCACCCGACGGGTTGCTAGAGGGGCCTGGGCCGGGTCCCGGGGCGGACTGCAGATTCCTAGCAGCCCGCCGGCCCTGGATGTAAAGACCAGCTAGTCGCAGCGGCAGTCCATGCCGGCACGGGCGGCCCACGTACCCAACGTGCGCCAGCCCCGGGCGCAAGCGCGCGCCCGCAGCAGCTTCCATGGACCTGCCATGGCGGCCAGCGCATATTTTACGCATCTTACGGGACAGAGGGGAGACCCTGGTCCGCGACAAGCACTTTCAAGCAGAGTTGGGCGTGGGCGCACCTAGGTCACCTTGAAGCTCCTTCAGCCAAATAAAGTGCAGCAGCTACGTCCCCAGGGGCATGGGTTGAGAGCGGCGACGACGGCCAAAAGGACAAGCTTAAGCGGCGATTGGGCGCGCGTCAGGGGCAGTCGTGGCTAGGAGACAAGATAGCTAGCCCCGATTAGCCAGAAAGGAGCATTGAGAGCGCAGCGACTGCGGCACAAAGAAAGAAGCTGGCGCTGCAACAACCCTGGTCTTGCAAGATCGCGCTATTAAATATGATGATGTGTCTGATTTGGCGGCGTTCGGTGCGTCGTGTGGGCTTACTGCCAAAAGGGAGACTGCATGTTGTACATGCCATCAACGAAGAAACTCGCTGCACAACGGGTCGCTTGCGAAACCCAGCGTGGAACGTCCGGCATCCTTCTGTTCAAAGGCCATCCCACAGTTTGGCTGTTATCACGCCGAAGCATCTCTTGGACCCCTGCACCTGAAACCCGCGCGCACTGCCGTTCAAGCTATCATTCCTTGTGCATGACATATCAGTAAATTCTGGCTGCTGGGCACATCAGTTGCCATGTGCACTTCCGATCATTCGATCCCGTGCGCCACCCTTAGCGGGACCCCTCAATTAGCCGCGAGAACATTGGCGCTGGCGGATCGGATAGCAAGGCACGTGATGCTCAACCCCGAGGTTGGGTACGTGCTAGGTGAGTTGACACTGGTCTGCAGTGGTGGGGAGTTGCACGTGCGGGGTATCCGCGTGCCCTTGGGACTGAACCCAGTCTCAATGTCCCGCAGCGCTCTCTTTACTGCTTCCCCTCTTGAGATGGGTGCTCGAGCGCATTGTGTACAAGGTGCGCTGCCAGGACAGCTAGGGCCCGAAAGGGTTGATAAGCTCTTGGCCGACGATAGCCTTCCCCTTCCATCCAGGAACGGTTTGTCTTTTTCTTGCGTCCAGGAGTGCCCCCCTCAGTACTACCCGGCATGCAGGGGCCGCGTCCGCGGCACCCGCCACACCTGCCCCCGTGCCGCCGTGCCCCCATGCCCCCGTGCCCCCGTGCCGCGCACTCCTGCCCGCCGCACCGACCGCTTGCCCTCACACGCTCCGCCCCCGCTCCTGCGCTTCGACCCCGCCCTCCCGTGCCTTGCGCACAGCCGCTAGCCAGGGGCATCCTCCTCGGGTCTGGGCAGCAGCGGCACCGGCAGGGCGCGCAGGGGAAAGCGGTCTCGCCGAGGTACAAGCCGGAGCGGCTTACCAAAATGTGCGAATCATTATGGAAGGTGTGTCTGGGGCGCAGTCAGGGGCGCCAGGCAAGGTTGAGCATCTTGGCAGGTGGTACCTGTACGGGAGAGGTGCCATGGGAGTTCCCCTCTCTCTAAGGGACCAGCGTGCTGTCCATTCGCTTCATGGGACCACCGCTTCGACGGCCGGCTCGGGGCCCCACCGGGAGCGGTTCACGGGAAGCGGTTCACGGGAAGCGATGCACGCGCAACCACGCGCGTGATTAGGGAGTATTTTCGGGGGGCCAAGGGGCCAGGGGACCAGGACACAACGGACTACCTGTGGCACCTGCGAGCCATACCGCGAGAGCGACGGGGCGAGGTGCATGTGCCTCATCGAGGCAGGGGAGGGGGCCGCCCCACCGAGGTGAGGTGGCAAGGCCACGGCCTTCGCCGCGGGTGGGCCCGTTGGGCGGAGCGCGCACGCGCGGCACGGACGGACGGACGGACACGGATACGCACGCTGCCTTGGGATGGCAGGTGCGCGTGCTTGGAAATGCGGCGGGAGGACATCAAAGGCTGCTCGCCCTGTGCGCGGTCCGGCGCCCCGGCAGGCAATGTGTTCAGATACTTGGAAGGCGGGCGACCTGCCAGACGCGCACAAGGGGGCTTGCTCAGTCCATGGGCAAGCTACCGGGGGGTGGTACGGTACCGTTGGCGGTGTCCATGAGAGCCGTGCTGGAAGGCGCGCCAATGTGCCGGGCTCGGACGGCGGTCCGGACGGTCAGGTATTGAGCTGGGACAGCCCAGTCTGATTGGTGCCTGAGGGGGGGATAGCGCCCTCCGATTACTTCCCTCTCGGGACGTCACCTTCACCCCCTCTTCAGCTGAGCGCCTTCCCTCCCACCTACTGCCCCCTTCCCTCCCACCTAACCCCCCCTTCCCTCCCACCTAACCCCCCCTTCCAAGCCACCTTAACCCCCCCTTCCCCCCGTTCCGTATTACCCCCCTCAGCTCACCTGCTACGGCAGCATGCTCGCGCTGGAGGTGGCCATAACGCACCGGGAGCCCTGGTTCTGGCGGCCGGCCGACTACTGGGTAGGCTGGCCCGACCAGCCGGAGCTGTGAGTGGAGGGCGGAGGGGCGGGGAGTTGCACAGTCGGGGTTTAGAGGGTGGAAGGCAGGGTTCAGGGTTTAGGGAAGCTACAGAGTCCACGAGTGGAGGATGGAAGAGGGTAACGGGGGGGGGGGGCACAGTCCGTGAAGTGGAGGGCGGAGGATGGAGGGGAGGGGAGTTTGAGAGTTGCGATGTGGGCAGTGGGGCTGCCATTAACGTAGATTGTGGAGGCGACCAGTGGGGTGGAAGTAGGGCGCTCCCTGCAGAAGCCTGAGGCGCAGGCCTCCCCGCTCTCAGAGGCAAGTGGAGGGGAGCGCTGGGGACAGTACGGTGTGGGTGGGGCTCGTGTTGGATAGCCACGGGTTTTGCACTGCCTGTGCCAGCTGCCGGCCTTGCCCGGCGTGTGGGCCGCCGCCCCGCCCGTTCCCCCAGGGCTTCGCGTGCAACCGCAGAGTCCCGGCGACGGCAGTCCTATTTACGGACACGCTGCTGTGCCGGGGCTTTCTAGCAACTGGCCTTGAGGACGTGGCACTCGGCTCCTCGCCGTGCGTGCAGCCACTCGGGGGCTTGCTCTCATTGGCCAGCCTCGCCCTGTAACCTCGGCCTTGCTGTCCTTCGGCTCACGGCCCCGTTCCCCCTCCACACGCACCCTCCCCCTCTGATGGCGCTTCAGCGTCATGGGTCCCGATCCGCGTCCCTTCTTCACTACCTCCCCTCCCCTCCCCTCCCCCGCGCCCCTCCTCCCGCCCTCGCTTCCCCGGCGACCCACTACCGCCGCCTGCCCCCGGCCCGACCCCCGACCCGCGGGTCGGTCGCTCAGCCCGCTGATGCGGCTGCTGTTCTACGTGCAGCTTGCCTACTACGTGTCGACCACCTTCACGCTGGCTCTGTGGGAGGTGCCCCGCAGCGACTACTGGGTGATGCAAACGCACCACTGCTGCACCGTGGTGCTCATATACTACAACTACATCAGCGGGTGAGGGGGGAGGGGGGAGGAGCGGGCAAGGAGAGGGCAAGGAGAGGGCAAGGAGAGGGCAAGGAGAGGGCAAGGAGAGGGCTGGGAGAGGGCAAGGAGAGGGCAAGGAGAGGGCCCGCAGGCAGGGGCGAGGGGGGTGACAGCGGCGGATGGAAGAGGCGTATGCCGGGGCGCTGTGGTCCTCGTCAGCTGCCTCTCTCTCCCTCTACCGGCATGATGTAATCGTAACCGCAGCCGTCGCTCCCTTTCCTGCCCCGGTTCCAGCCCAGCGCATAGCGCGTCTCCCTGCCCACGGGCATCCCGGCGCTCTTTCGTTGCGCCGCAGACCCCTCCTGACACCCGCTTACCTCTTCCACTGGCGTCCCCGCCCACGCCCCACACGGCCCCGCGCCCTGCCCCTTTTGCCCCGTCTGCAGCTACCAGCGCTGGGGCTGCCTCATAATGATGCTCCACGACGTGAACGACGTCATCATGGAGGTCGCAAAGTGCCTCAACTACGCCGAGGCGCACGCCGCCTCCAAGGCCGTCTTTGCCCTCTTCGTGGCCGCCTGGGCGGCGCTGCGGCTGTACGCCTTCCCCGCCGTGCTCATCAAGTCCACGATGTACGACAGCGTGCGCGTCCTGGGCTACACGCCGCCGCACCACGGGCTGCTCAACGCCCTGCTGTGCGTGCTCGTGTGCTTCCACGTGTACTGGTTTGGCCTCATACTGAAGGTGGCCTGCACAATGAAGGACGGCCACGGGGAAGACGTCCGGGAGAAGGGGGACTAAGGAGGGCGCGGGTGGGGTTGCGCGCTTGCCGTGTGGCGGGTTGACGGAGGGCGGAGGGGCCTGGTTGAGGGGGCAGAGCGGGGTGCTTGCACTGGCGGCCGGGTGAGCGGCCCAGTGGATGCGTGGTTGGGGCGGGTTGATGTGTGCGGTCTGTGAGAGTTGCGAAGGCGGGCGGAAGCGGTAAGGGCCGGGGCTGCGGACGCGAGGGCTGCCGGACGGGTTGTGACTGCGGCGCCGTACATCTGGGTCTTGGCCTTGTTGGACGGCGAATGAGTGAGCGTTGGGCCGCCCTTGCGGGTCAGCGGGCGCGCTTGATGGTTTAGAGCAGTGTGTCGCGCCTCATACCGGACGGCAATGCACCGGCCTTGTGCGCGGCCGCCGGGGACGACGGCGGCATGCGGGTTGGCCGGTTTGATGGCATTCAAGGCATTTTTTTGAAGTAGGGTGCGCACACGTGCTGTAGTGTCGGGGCGCCTGACCAGGCGCTGCGTCTCGGTGCGGTATGCGGACCCTCGGGGCTTCGATGCGGTTTGGATCCGCAAAGGGATTCGGCGCGCTGACTCGGCCGCTGCCGGCCGCGGTCATTTTAGCGGCACGCGGCGCGCCCCCCCCCCCCAGACTCCGCTTCGCGTACACCCTCTGCAACCGCGTTTTTGAGCTATGTCCTTGCGACTTGCGGGGGACGTTGCGGGGGAGGGGAAGGAGCGCCGCTCCTCCGCCAAGCATTTGGCGGGCAGGAGGCTTATGCTAGGTAGGGGCTCAGGCCCATCTCACACAGCTTCCTGCTGGCTGGCACGAGGGCGTGGAGCGGAGCGGCTGGGAAAAGCGCGCAGAAGGCACGCCAGGGGCCCACGCGCCCACGTGATTCCTACCATATTTCCGGCGCATGCTGGTAGCAGGTCCTGATATGTGACAAGCGACCCGGGGAGAGTGCACTGAGTGAGCTGCTAGGTTCGAGCGAGTCTGGGGTGCGTTTGTTGATTCAGGGTGCTGGCTGAGGCTTTTTGTCGGGGTGACCCTTGGGTCTGCCAGGCCGTGGCGGTCGTACTACTGGCGAGCCCATTGCTCTCACGTACGGCTCGCCCCGACATCCGCGGACCCAATGCGCCATCGTGTCCCTGGGGGCGGTGCACGTACTCCCTTATCGTAACGGGCGGACATGGTGGGCCGTGAAGCCCCTTGGGATCCGAGCGCTGAGAAGGTATTCTGACTGCAACAAACCGCTCTGCTGCTGGCTTCCGTGCTGGTTCATGACTTGGTATGATGCCGTAGACGCACACGAGTATGGCCCGGCTCAGGGCAAGACAAGAAGGGACACGGGCAAGAGTCGGTACGGGTGACGTGGCTTGACCTGAGTGCCTGCATTCCCCCGTTAACTGCAATCAACCCTACACATAATGTAGGACGAAACAGAGGCCCACACCGTAGAGCCCATGTTACACAGCACAGCAAAGGCCCACCAAGCTGAGTGGGCCGTGCACTGGAACATTGGAGTACGAATACGGCGCACTTCCTGCCACACACTCTTCGCCGACGCGGAGTGCAATACGCTCTCGAGCGCACCCGTCCGACAGTCCGCACCATAGGCTCGTCCACGCCGCCTGTCCCGCTGCCCAGCGCAACAGCAAACGCCATGCGCACGCAGGGAAGCACACAAGGCTAGCCGCAGCCCTTGCATCCCAGCCTTCAAAGCCAAAAAGTGGCCAAAAATGTACCACCCTGGATCCGTCACTGCCCTTCGCGCCTTCCGGCGCCCGGCTGGGCGTCTGGCCCCCGGCACCTCACCGTCTGGCGTGGCCTGTCGCAGGACTGAGTGGCGCACGACGCCGTCCCGCAGCGGCGGTCCGCAGGCCACCGACGTCTCGGTTACCACCCAACCGACACTGTCGGCCCCGACGACGCGGCACCGTGGCACAGTCTAAACCCGCCCACCGCCCACCGCATCACGCGAAGCCCCGGGCCATCGAGCGCCTCGGTCATCCTCCACCCAACACGATCGGCCCGAAACCGCATCACATCACGCGCCGGATCAGCTATGCCTGAGATGAAGGCTACCAGGTAAGGTGCTGGCGCAGGTATACAACCTTAAAACCGCCCCTGGCGTCGGCCCACCCCTGCAGTCACAAAGACGTTCCACAGGCTTGTCGCGCTCCTCCTCCACCCCTGACGGCGGCGGTCAGTCGCCAAGTCCCCGGCGGAGGCGGCCCTAAGTGCGGCAAGGGCCCGGCCCCGGCCAATTGATTAACAGAGCGGCGTGGCCGGCGTGGGAGGGGAGGGCCCCTTTACTGGCCGTACTCGCGGACGCTGTCGACGATACGGAAGTTCTCCGGGTTGTAGTCGTACTCGTTAATTCCGAGCATGAGCTCCAGCGCGACGCGCGTCCCAAGCACAAGGCCCACCAGCGCCAGAATCGCGAACACGGCCGTCACCGGCTTCTTGAGCATGCCCTGCAGCGGCCGCAGCATCACATAGCCCGTCCCCAGCATGACGGTAACGAAGTAGCGGCCGTAGCGCGCAATGTTGCTCCAGAAGTCCTGCTCCGCCAGCTCCGCCAGCGGCTGCGCGTGCGAATCAGCCAAGTCCATGGCCGAGGCATCGCCCGCTGAGGCCGCCATCCCGAGGGCGAGGATTGCGGCTGCTGCTACGGGCTGGGCCTTGCTCATGTCGATGGACGCGAGAGCGCGCAACCAAATGCTCTCCGACCCAGATGTGGAGCACTCGCTCGTCGTCGCAAGGTCTTGCTGGGGAGCGACGCGGACGCGGACAGGTAGCCTTCTGCAAGCTGTTCCATTCAAGCGCGGAGTGCTAGAGAAAGCCCGCACAGACTTGATAGTAGACTGCATCGTGCCTGGGCGCAGCAATCAAAGGCCTGGAGGTAGCGCAGACGAAGCGAATGAGATGGGTGAAGCACTCGCAGTCGGTAGCTGGGACAGTTGGCAACGAGGGGCAGAGCTGATTCAGGTGTACGAGCATGCCGTGTTTCGCAGCGCGGGAGTCGCGGCGCTGTGCACTGAGGCCACGACCTGCATGCCTGCGCAAGCAATGAATAATACGCACTAAGAACCATGACGGGATGGCCACCTGTCTCTAACTTGCGCTCCGGCTGTCAGGCAGTTAAATAGTGCCCCCCTGTTCGTTCCCTGCCTGCCACACATCACTTTGATATTTGATCCCCGCTGCTACTGATCGATAGAAATTCAGCAATGGGAAGGCAGCAGCAAGGCGTTCCCGGCTCGCCAACGCCCCGGAAGCGGAAGGAGCGGCCTCAGCACCAGGAGGCGCAGCAGGCCACGCCCACCAAGGCCTCCTCAGGCTCTCCAATGCAGTGCAGCACGCCGGCCGCCAGCCGGCGCGGCGCGGGTGCCTTGTTGGACCCCGCACCAGCTGCGTCGTCATGCAGCCCGGCCGCCTGGCAGCGCTGCTGCAGCGTTCTCCGCGAGGCCGTGGTTGACAGCGGCAGCCAGGCGGCCGCCTGCGTGCCGCTGCGACCATCGCTTCGGCGCATCAAGGACGACCTGGTGCGGGTGCTCGATGAGGCGGTCAGCTCCAACAACGGCAACGCGTCGCTGCTGGTGCTTGGACCCCCAGGCACCGGCAAGACGCTGGTGAGCTGAAGTTACAGAGAGAGTCCAACAGTACAAAGCAGGGGCGCGCTTCGGGGACAGGGGCGTCTGGTATGGCAGCGCAGCGGCGGTCCTCCAACCGAGGAGCCGACCCGCATGCGGAGTTGCGGACCTCAGATCGGCAGTTCACCACGGGTTCCCAGAGTCTGGCGCCTGCCAGAGTTTGGCGCCCATGGCGTTCCCAACGCTGGGGCGCGCACGCCACCCGCGCTGTGGCGCTGGCGGGGCAATTGAACGTGGCGCGGAGGCGATGGGACGGCCCAGTTGCACGACCGGCGTGCACATGCACTTGCCACCTGGTTGACGTAACGGGATTGTTCGCGCAGCACACGGTGTGCTTTACTTTGCTACCGGACCGGTTCTGGCTCCTTCCGCCGCCACCCTAACCCCGCTCCCTTCCGCTCCCTTGCGGACCCACCCCCCGCCAGCCAAGCATCCACTCGCTGAGTCGCCTGCCTGCGCGCCCGTGCCAATCCCCCTCCCACTCGCCCGTGCGGGGTTGAACTCCCGAACACAGTGCTCAAATCCCTATGTGCTTTGCGTG
>LSYV01000044.1:888752-913415 GCA_001584585.1 Gonium pectorale
AGCATTTGGCCGAAGGCCGGCTTGCCCGGCGCCCTGCCCGCTCCTCTGGCCTTCCCATCCAGGCTAGGCTCAATGCCGCACACCACCCCGCTCAACCTTCGGCTCCCTGATGCCCAACGTAACCTGACCTCCCCAATCCCCACCCATCGGCCCCTCCCTGGCCCTCACCCGGCGCGCGCTCCATCACCGCTCCAACGGCAGGTCGTCGAGCGAGCGCTCCTCGAGGTGTGCGCCAAGCACAACGGCCCCCTAACCGCCACCACAACCGCCACCTCAACCGCAACCGCTGCAACCGGCACGTCTGCGGCCGCCGACGCGGCGTCGTGCCTCAACGTGGGCGTGGTGCGGCTCAACGGGCTGCTGCAGCCGGACGAGCGGACGGCCTTCCAGGAGGTGGCCCGTCAGCTGTGCCGCGAGTTCGGGCAGAAGTTCGTTAAGTCGGCCACCTTTGACGAGAACCTGGTGTTCCTCAAAGGCATGCTGCACGCGCTGTACAAGTAAGGATGCCGTACTGGGTGCCGTACCGGGACGGGTGCGGGTGGGCGGGTGGGGGGCGCGAGCGACGGCGGCCACGGCAGCGGGTGGGGGGTTGTGGGGTGGGGCGGAGTTGGGGGTCCGCACGGGGGCGAGCCGTGGGGCAAGGGGGGGGGGGGGGGTGAAAGTGCGCGAGGGGCAGGCGTCGGGTCGGGGTGGGCGGCCCCCCGCTGGTCCCAAAGGCAAGTGCCCGCGTGCTCGAGAGGTCGCACAGTAGAAAGCAGAGACAGGTAAGCCACCTCCCACCGGTACACACACACCCGAGGGCCCCGGGCTTTCCCATATGCAACCCACCGTACTCCCAAGTTACGGGTTACGCGCCCCGCCAAAGCCGGGGCGGCAATGGACGGACGTATATTGTTCAGGAGCTACGCCCGGCCCTACAGCCTCGAGATCCCAGCCCGCAAACGACCCGCTCAGCGCTCCCCGCTCCTCGCTGCCCGCCGCAGGTGCCTAAAAAAGGTGGTGTTTGTGGTGGACGAGTTTCAGCAGTACGCCAAGAAGGGCAAGCAGCAGATGCTGTACTACCTGCTGGACCTGCTGCAGGTGGTTGACGGTTTTGTGGCGGTTGGCGGCAGCTGGTGTCGGTGGTTGGGAATTTCAGTTGGTTTATGGACGATGGGGCTGGAGGGCCGGAGGGGCCGTACGTCAAAGACCGAGCCGTCCTCCCGTGCGCATCCCGGATCCCGCAGGACAGCAAGATCCAGGCCGCCGTACTGGGCCTCAGCTCGTCCCACAACGTGGCGGAGGATCTGGAGAAGCGCGTGTTGTCTCGCGTGGGCCGCCGCCGGGTGCTCATCACCTTCCCTGCGCCCGCGCCCGGGCAGGACGAGGTGGGGACCCACAGCCTTGCGCGGTAGCCTGGTTTGAGGGCGCCTTGGGTTTATTTGGTGCTGGGATTGATGCTGGGATTGATGTTGGTGTTGGTGTTGGTTTGCTTCGGGGGTGCATGGCTGGGGCGTGCATGGCTGCGGGGGGTCACCGCCGTACGCGCGTGGGACGACAGGGGCGCAGCACTTACTGCGCACTCGCTAGCGTTGGGACGTTGTTGGTGTCCGTGATGATGCGTATTGCCGCGTTTGCATATGTGCGCTTGGCTTGACCAAGCGACCGATACACTTTATCGGTCGTATCGGTCAAGCCAAGCGCACAAAGTGTGCCTCCGTCTCTTCCACCCTCCCGTGTACCGCAGCTGGGCGGGGCTAGCGCAGCCGGACCCGCAGCCGGCAGCCCCGGGTCTAGCGGCACCGCCAGCGCGGTGCGCAGCCCCGGCGGCGGCGGCGCCGCCGCCGGCGCCCCCGACGCGGCGGCCGCGGCAGCTGACTCGCACGACGGGCTGCTGTACGACATGCTCGCGCTGCACCCGGGCATGGCGGCGCTGGCGGGTCTGGGGGAGGCGGCGGCGGCGGCGCACAACGCGGGCCTGGCGGCGGCGCTGCACGAGCCGCGAGTTGCGGTGAGCGGGCGGGAGGGGATGGGGCGGGGGCGGGGACAACGTGGATGGGGCGGGGGCGGAGACAATGCGGATGGGGCGGGGGCCGGGACAATGCGGATGGGGCCGGGCCGGGGGGACAATCGCGGGGTCTGGCACACGGTCAGTGCCCCTTGCAATCAGTGCCCCTTGGGGGGACAATCACTGGGAATCACAGCATCAGCACTGCTGGAAGGATGGAGGGTCACAACGGGGTGCGTTACGCCGGAACTGGGACAGACAGTGGACGGTGTATGCAGTGTGCAAGGACTCCAGATAACGTGAGGTGAACCAGCTAAACGTGCCGTGTAGCTGTACACCCGCCCAACGGTCGTATGCGTTTTCCTTTTCAACACGCCCAACGGTCGTCGGATCAAGGCTCGGCTCGCCTCCCTGAACGACTCTGCTCCCGCAATTGCGCAATGCCCATCGGCAAACTCCTCGTTCAGTTATGTAACCGTCAGCTGCCCCAACCGCCCTAACTGCCAACCGCACAGGAGGGCGTGTCGAAGCTGGCGCTCATTGGCTGCCCGCCGCAGCACCTGGCGCTGGTTGCGGAGGCGGCGTTGGCGGCGTGGGGCGCCGAGCTGCGCGCCGCCGCCGCCGCCGCCGCGACGGCGGCAGCTCCCACGCTGGGCGCGGGGCACCTGCTGGCGGCGCTTCGGCTGGTGACGGAGGAGCCGGAGAGGTCGCTGGTGCGTCGGGCCAGAGCCGGGCTGCCGTGGGAGCGCCCTGGCGGACGCCTGCCGCTACCCCCCGCCCCCTCCCCGCCCCCGCCCGTGCGTCCCATTGTCGAGCGGCACCCTGCAGTCCCGCCCGCCCCATGCTCACCCTCGCGCGCGGGCTGTCTGTGCGTCCTCGTCACAAATGCACTCTCACCGTCACGCGCATGGTGCGATGCCAGTCGTACACGCGCCCGCATGTTCGACTCAGTCCGGGTGCCGACGCGTCCCCGCCCAACGGCCGTCCCCACCCTCGCCCCCCGCTCCCCCCACCCCTCAGGTCGCCGCCGTGACTGCGCCGGAAGGCCCCGGCTGATGACCCCGCCCCATACCGCCCCATGGAGGGGGCACACGCCTCACCTCACGGCCATGCACATTACTACGTTTGGTCTCGCCCCCGCCTGCCCTCTCCCCCCCCCCGCCCCCTTCCCCAAGGTGGACGCCGTAGCTGGGCTGCCGGTTGCGTCGCTGGTGCTGTTGGTGGCCGCCAACCGCCTGGCGCGCAAAGGCAACCCCGCATGCAACTTTGAGGTGCGTGCGTTCGCGTGTGCTCGATGTGTTTGTGTGTGTGTGCGTGTGCGTGTGTTTATGTGTAGAAAAGGAACAACGCATACGACGTGTGTTTATGTGTGTGCGCGTATGCTTGGTGGGGCCCAGGGCTTACCATGGGCCGGTACGTGGGCCCCAGGGTGCGCAGGCAGGGTGGCACCCTGGGTGGGATGCGTCGATGCATCGGTCGAGCGCCCTGCTCATCTCCGTCCGGACAGGGACGCGCCACACCCCTCCACACCCGGGCGAGGCGTGCGCGGGCGAGGGGTGTAACCCTGTACGTGTCCTCACACATGTGCGACTGTCGTACACGGTCTGCCGTACCGTACTGCAGATGGTGTGGGACGAGTACCGCTCCATCCAGGGGCAGCGCGGCGCCATCGCCTTCTCCAAGCCGGCCGCAGCTGCTGCGTGGCAGGCGCTGCCGCTGAGCGGGCTGGCGGCGTTCGCGGACGCGCACGTGGAGGCGCGCGGGCGGGACCTGTCGTACGCGGGTACGGACTGTGTGCGCGTGTGTACGGCGCGCCGGTGCCGGTACATTCAGGCAGGCACCCAGCACCTGTGTGACATGTGGGGCAGCGGCTGCGACGCACGCCCTCCCACTCCCACACTGAATGTCCCATATTCCCCCCCCCCCTCCACACACACCCCTCGTATAGAACTGTTTGAGCATACCGTTACGCATACATAACACACACCCCTCTTCCCGCCCCGGATTCACCCTGCCACCCGCACGGCACGGCGCGGCACGGCGCGGCCCCAGTATTAGCTAGTTCCTCACCCGCACGTGAAGCTCCGCCTCCCTACACACTCCCTCCACACTCCCTACACACTCCCTACACACTCCCTACACACTCCCTACACACTCTCCCGCCCTTTGCCGGCTCCCTCCCCCAACGCCGCACCCTCTCCCCCATCCTCCCGCGCCCGCCCCCAACCGGCCAGGCGTGACGCTGCTGATCGGGCACTCGGATCTAGACGCGGGCATCCGCTGCCACCCGCACTGCCCAGACGCCGTCACCCGCTTCCACATGCAAGAGATCTGAGATCTGCGGACTCGAGATCCGTTGGTGGCGTTCTGTTGCAGGGCCGCCCGAAATCCAGGCGATGCGGGCTGGTGGACTCAGCCCACAGCAGCTGGGGAGGGGTGGGCCCGGCCGCGGGTGTGGGGCGCGCGGGTGCCGTTGGGTCGCAGGCAGCGGAGCCGCGCCCTCAGCCGTGGAGGCGTGGGCGTGTTCGACGCCTGCGTTGCATGCTTTAGACGCAAAGTGCGCGTTGGAGAGTACGGTATGCAAAGTCGCAGCGGCGACAAGCGCGAAGACATGTGTGCGGTGTGCGACGCGTGTGCAGCAGCAGCCGGTGGCGGCGGCGGCGGCGCCGACCACACGACGTACAACGGCCGTTGTGCTCACGGTCAACGCTGGGCGCACGTGGGTGCGACGCGCCTTTGGCTATCAGGCCGTCCAGTCCACGCTGGGGATACCGTAGCTCGCCAGACACACGGTGTGCGGCGCGTCGGGTGTCGCAGTTGCCCTAGGCGCAGGAGTGCTGGCCCGTAGAGTCGGAGTGCCATTCACGGTGTGGTACCGACCGTTGAAAACTGGCTGAGCGCTGAGGGTGGAAGGGAGGGGCCCGGCGGCTTGGGGGGCGTCGGTCCCCCGCGTGGGAACCTGAGTCGTGATTCGTCGTGTGGGCGGCGGCAACGGGCAGGGGCAGGGAGCAGCGGCGCATTGCCTGGCAGGCGGGCGGGCGGGCGGGCAGCGTTCTGGGCCCGTGGGACACGTGCGGTGGATGGGTGGGGCCCGGCGCAGCGCCTTTCGCAGCTAGCGCCCAGCCGGCACGCGCCCCGCGCGGCCCAGCGCGGCCCAGCGCGCGCGCGCACCCCAGGAAGCTACACACTTCACCACCCCTGATGTTGAGTTGCGTCTTTACAACCAAGCGCCAGCGCGAGGCCCCGGCAGCCCGCACACAAGGGCGGCCTGCACGGTAGCCGCCGTGAAGCCCTGCCACCCCGGCTGCAGCGCTGCATTCCATGGATGACTGCAGCCCCAATCCCCCAAACAGCCAGCACGAGGCGCCCAGCTGGCCACGCAAAGCAGACGCCGCAGCGTAAGTTTGGTCCGTCGACCTGCTAACGCTCTCGCAAAGCCTGAACTCCCAACCTGGGCCCTCCGAGTCCTCACAACCTTGCCCGACACACCGAGCCAGCGCGTTCTGCCGCCCGGCTCGGCCTCGGCCAGCTCCCCCGCTCCACCCCCTCGGGGGCCTGAGCCAGCGCAAAGTAACACATGTGAAATTCGACACAGCGGACCCGCCGTGGCCGGCTCAATGCACTAGCCGAGAAAAACAAGGCGCACCCAGCGCAAGGCGCCGCGCCCTGCGCTGCAACGCTGCGCCGAGAACGGTCCACACACGGCCCGCGCAGCCGCCCCGTGGTGGCGGGATCCACCCCCCCCCCGCCACAGCCCGCCCACGCCCAGCTGCCACGCTGCCAGCTCGCCACATCTCAGGTCCCGGCCGTCTCAGGCCTTCGCGCCGGGGCCGGCCGCAGCGGCCCAGCCAGCGAGCACATCACACCCAAGGACAGCGCCACCACCCCGCCACCAGGGGCGGCCCCTTCCCTGATCGAGCCTAGCGCCGCCGCGGCCACCTGGCGCTACCGCAGCCGGGAGCAGGGCCAGCGGGGATTCTAAGACTGGCGGGCCAGCCGGGACCGGCTTGGGGCAGGCTGCGCCCGGCAAGAGAGCGCCGGCAAGGGCGCGCCGTACAGCTCGGGGCGGGTCAGTCGTCGCCGCCGCGCCCCTCGGGCCCCATCCCGCTGCCGCTGCCCGCGTCCGGCAGCGAGAGCGAGAGCGACTCGTCCGTTCCGTTGCCGCGCATGCCCGCCTCAATCTGTGCGTGTGTGTTGAAAAGGAACAACGCATACGACGAGCGTAAGCGCGAAAGTGATGGCGTCGGTGTGCGTGTGTGTGTGTGTGTGTCGGGGAGGGGGGCAAGGCGAATGGGGTTCGAAGCGAGGGGGAGGTAGTGGGTTTGGAAGGCATTCTCAATAGGAAAGCCGTGGGGGCGCATGCCTCTCCCAGTTGGGGGAGGGTGGTGAGAACGGGCTTCCAGCAGCAGTCTCTATCCCTGGCGGTGGGTTTAGGGGGGTGGCTGAAGCGGCGCAACGGAGGTGGTGGCTAATCGTAGGCGGGGCAGGAGGGGGGTTAAGCGTGAGAGCATCGCTCCCGACAGTCCGCACGTGATTGTGCGCAACCGCTCACCCTTGGCACGGCGAAACAACCCCACCCAATCCCACACAGCACCCAATCGGTCGGTTGCACCCACCCACCCACCCACCATCCAATAGTAATATACACCCATCCTCCTGCCCCGCCCGCCCACCCATGAACCCACCCATAACCGCGCCCCGCCCGCCCGCCCGCCCGCGCACCTGCTTGATGAGGCGGAAGAGCTTGGCCGCCTCCCGGATCCGCGAGAAGTTGATGCAGAAGGCCTGCACCTCGTGCAGCAGGTCGGCGATGTTGATGACGCGGTTGCGGATGAGCGACTGCAGGAACACGCACACCAGCCGCACCAGCCGGTTCTGGACGTACTTGTCCTGCTCGGTGCGGGGGGCCGGGGGTACAAGTGTTGGGCGCGTGATGGCGATGCGTGTGAGGTGCGGCATGGCATGGCAAGGCAGCTCGCGCGCGTGGACGTCGCCCCAAAACACGAGGGCTCGGTGGCCCAACCCGCGCCTTTCCCCCCGGCCGCACAAGGCCACAGTCCCACGTGCGGCCGCCCTGAGCACCAAGTGCAGCACGGAGGGGCGGAGCTGCGGGTGCGCGCGCGGGCGGGCGAGTGCGGTCGGATCTCCTAAGGGCTTGGAGCAGGGACACGGCCCCGCATGACAGGGAGAGGGTACCGCAGCACAGGAGGACGGTGCAGCCCCTCGACCCCGCAGCCCCGCGGGACCGCACCATATATGGCGCCCTCAGCCCACCGTGCTTTCAAACGTCCAGCGCCCCAAAGCCCTGCACCCCGCCCTCGGCCCCCACCCTGGACACCTCTCCTTCCGCACCTGCGTGCTCTCGCACGAGTGGATGCAGTTCGTGACGTACAGGTGTACGAACTCCGTTGGTACGGCGCCGTTGGCCGTTAGGCGGTTGACCACCTCGAGCGAGTGCAGGCTCATGTCGCTCCGCGCCAGTACCTCCAGGAACGCCGCGTAGCGGTCCGGCCAGCGGGCCAGCCGCAGCAGCGCCTCCGTCGCCACCACCGGGCTGGCCTCCACCAGCGCCGGCAGGTGGCGCGGCGTCAGCCCCAGGCGCAGGACAACCCGCGGGTCGGCGTCCCACGCCGCCAGCAGCTGCTGCTGCTGCGCCGGCAACAGCGGCCCCCGCAGCGCCGCCGCGAGCAGGTCGCGCGCCTGTTGGCAGGACGCCGAGCCCGGCCCGGCCCCGGCCGCGGGACCGGCACCGCCGGCGCCCTGTCCACTGGGCTCCCCCAGGTCCGAGTCCCAGAGCAGCTCCGTGTGGAGGTCCGGGTTGAGCCACTTGAGCTCCGAGGGCAGCGGCGTCAGCACCGCCGGACTGGGCCGCTCCCAGATAGCTGCAAGCAGCGCGCGGCCGGGCCCACCGGCGGCGCCGCCAGTGGAGGGCCCCGCCGCCGCCGCAACGGCGGTGGCGGCGCTTGCGGCGCCAGCGGGGTGGTCCCGCCGAAGCTGCTGCCCCGGAACGCCGGGCGCAGGTGCGCCGGCTGCACCGCCGGCTGGGCCGCCGGCGGGGCGCAAGGCGCTAGAGCCCGATTGCTGCGGGCGCTGCTGCTGCCGTGAGTCCGCCCCGGCAGCGCATTCCAACGGTGTCGCGGCGGGGGCCGCGGGTGTGAGGAGCCTGTGCGGGCAGGGCAGGAGCGCGAGAGGCGGAGAGCCCGCAACCGTCTCAACTCGGTTCCGTTTGCCTCCCACGGGATGCGGGACGCGTCAGACCGGAAGCTGAGAAACACCGATAACCACCCGGCAAGCGGCGGCAGTCCAGACATCCTCCCGTAGATGTCCGCTTCGTCCCGATTTCGATTCGACACCCCATCGACGAATGCAGCGATGCAGCGCAGGCCGTCGGCCCCCCGTTAAACCGCCGCTGAACCGCCGCTCCGTCCCGGTCTGCTCCCACCCCTAACGCCGGGCCGAGTGGCCTCTCAAGGCCGGCCTCCCGCCCGTCCCTGCTGAACGGAGCATCAGCCACGGCCCCGTCCCCTGCGAATACGTCCGCCCTCCCAGCCCAATCTCCAATCGCCCTCCACTACACGCCTAGCCTCTCGACTGCACCGCCCCTGACCAGCCCACCCAGCCTCTGCACTCCTCGCCGTGAGGCCCCCCGCCTCTCCTCAGCCGGGATCCCTATACAACCCTCCCAGCCTCGTCCCTGGGCGCCCCACCGCGCTGCTCCCTCCCCTGCCGCAGCGACATGCGACCCCCACGGTCCCTCATCCGTCCCCGCTTTCCCTCCAATTCCCACCCACCCCCGTTCCGCCCCGCCGTCAGCCGCCCCTTTCGGCCTACCCCGCTAGCGCCTTCTGCTGCAGCGCCGCCCAGTCCGCGGTCCGCAGCAGCCGACAGTCACAGTAGCTCACGTACGAGCGGGGGGTGGCCTCCGCGATCTGCATGGTGGGGGGTGGGGCGGCGCGGAGGGAGGGTCTGCCGGTGCGTGGTGACTTGCGCTGGGGGCTTACGGGACTCACTGGGGCGGGATGCCTATCGAGCAGGGAATTGGAGGTAATGAAGGAGGGAGACGGGTCGCATCGCGACGCCGAGTTGCATGCGGGGGAGTTACTGGGGTAATACGGAATGGGAAACGCGTCGCGTCGCGGACACCGAATCGCATACTGGGGGAGTTACTGGGGCGGGGGACTTGCTGGGCCGGCCGCAGCGGCGACTGGCTGGCGGGGAGGCAGACAGACGGGCGGGGCGCCAGTCCGGCGGAGGGCAAGGGCAGTGCGGAGGTGAGCGCCGGGGTAGGCCTGAACGGGTGGCAGTCCGGCTGATTGGCCACGGTTTGACGGGGTGCCCCTGTCCTACCGTACCTCGGCGGGCAGCGGCCCGTGCAGCAGCTGCAGCAGGAAGTTCCTCTCGACGGGCGGCGCGGTGGATTCGCCGGCAGCCTGTGGCAGCAGCACGTAGGAGCAACGAGGTGATTGGCACGGGAAAAGGTACGGACAAGTACGGCAAAAGGCAAAGCGGCACGAACAGTGGCGACGGCAGCCCTGCGCC
The DNA here is from genome assembly GCA_001584585.1 of Gonium pectorale. Lineage (NCBI taxonomy): Eukaryota > Viridiplantae > Chlorophyta > Chlorophyceae > Chlamydomonadales > Volvocaceae > Gonium > Gonium pectorale. Next base: position 898,279 of record LSYV01000044.1, read on the forward strand.
GCGGGCCCCCGGGCACGCACAGGACCGCAGGCCTGAGCGGTGAGTCCTTGCTTGGGACCGACCCGCTAAAGGAACCCCGTCATTGGACATCGCAAACACCGCCTCGCGCTGCGCCGCCAGCGGGGCCGAGAGCGGCGCCCTGGCCGCAGCCGCGCGAGGCCCGCGGCCCTTGCCGGCGCGCAGGCTGCGAAGCTGCATGGCGACGCCACCTGCCTCCAAAGCGGAGATCCCCTTCCTCCCCCAAGCCCGCACCCGGGCCGACGGCGGCGGCGCACCTTCGCTAGGAGAGCTGCGAAGGGCGAGGCCCCGTTCGGCCCCGAATCGCAGATCGCTAGCAGGAACCAGGCCGCTAGGCGCTGCGACAGGCGCAGGACGGTGGGGTCCTGCGGCGGGGCGGGCCGCGGCGGTTTGGGTTTGGGTTGTGTCTTGTGCGGCTCCCGACCCCACACCCCCGCTACCCGCGGAGCCGGCGCGAACCTCCCTTGCCCCAACAGCAGCCGCGGCGACAGCGGCGTCCCATAAGAACACGCGTAGAGCACGCAGCAAGGACCCGGGCCCACCTCAAGCAGCAGCAGGGCCGCGCAGCAAGCACGGAATCGCTCTGGAAAGGCCTTCTCGAACTCCGCCTGGATGACCTGAAAGCTCTTGCCCTCACTCGCCAACAGCAAGGATAGTAGCACGCACGGCTCCTGCTGGCTCAGTTGGAACATATTCTCTGCCTGCCCTGCTGCGCCTCCATCGCCGAAGCAGCAGGTATTGGGGTAACTGGGTTGCGTTTTGTGATACTATTTGTTGCAATAGCGCAGCGATGGCAGGGGATTTCCGAGTGTGTTGCTAGCAGGTTTGCACAGCTGCCCACTCGACTGAAAAATGGAATGGAAACGTCCTGGATGCCTGCAGGGAAACGAATGCAGACTCGGATTGACGCGGGGTCGCAGCATGACGTACGGCACGCAGACCAATGGCCCTTTCCCTCCCTCCCCTGCCCTTTCTTGCGCTGCTCACAGTCGACTCGCCTAGCGAGCTCGCGCGTTTTCCGACCCGCCACACGGCTTTGAGCCGCCGCTATTACTTGTCACCCTCTCCGGCACGTAGCTGGAATGAAGCTTCAGATGCAGCACGCCCAGGGCATCCGGGCCAAGACAGCTACGCGGAGCATGCCGGTGCTGTCCCGGCGGGCTCTGTCGGTGAAGGCGATTGCGTCGGAGCCGCGCATCGAGGTCCCCTCCTCGCTCAAAGGCGCCAGTGCCTGGAGCCCCGTGACGTGGCGCAGCAAGCCGGCTCTTCAGCAGCCTGACTACCAGAACCGGGACGAGGTGGTCAAGGCTTGCGAGGTCCGTCGGTGGATGCAACACTTCCGCTCCCGCTTACCCTCGTTCCTCACATTTGCCACAACAGCAGTGACTATAATCCTATTTGTATGTAGCAAAGAGGGGTGGTGTAGCACGGGTATCGGCCTGCAAGCAGGTGATGGTTGATTGCTACGTGTTGCCCGTCCCAATCCACAGGAAATCGCTCGCATGCCGCCGCTGATTTTCGCCGGCGAGTGCCGCACGCTGCAGCAGCGCCTGGCGAAGGCCTCGACCGGCGATGCCTTCGTGCTGTTCGGTGGCGACTGCGCTGAGGCCTTCAGCCAGTTCTCAGCGAACCGCATCCGTGACCTGTACCGCCTGCTGCTCCAGATGAGCATTGTGCTCGCCTTCGGCGGTGGCGTGCCCATCGTCAAGCTGGGCCGCATCGCGGGCCAGTTCGCCAAGCCGCGCTCGGCTCCCACGGAGACCATCAACGGCGTCACGCTGCCGGCGTACCGCGGCGACATTATCAACGGCCCGGAGTTCACGGAGGAGACCCGCCGCTGCGACCCGTGGCGCCTGGTGCGCGCCTACAACCAGTCGGCCGCGACGCTCAACCTGCTGCGCGGCTTCAGCTACGGCGGCTACGCGGGGCTGTCGCGCGTGTCGCAGTGGAACCTGGAGTTCATGAAGAACACGCAGGAGGGTCACGCGTACATGGACATCGCCAAGCGCGTTGACGAGGCGATCCAGTTCATGATCGCCTGCGGCATGGACACCAACATGCCCTTCATGCGCGAGACGGAGTTCTACACCTGCCACGAGTGCCTGCTGCTGGACTACGAGGAGGCGCTGACGCGCCTCGATTCCACCACCGACCTGTGGTACGGCTGCTCGGCGCACTTCCTGTGGTGCGGCGAGCGCACGCGCCAGCTCGACCACGCGCACGTGGAGTACCTCCGCGGCGTGAATAACCCCATCGGCGTCAAGGTGTCGGACAAGATGGACCCCAACGACATTGTCTCGCTCATTGCCTCGCTCAACCCGCACAACACGCCCGGCCGGCTGTCGATCATTGTGCGCATGGGCGCCAAGAAGCTGCGCGAGAAGTTCCCCGCGCTCATCGAGGCGGTGCAGCGTTCGGGCCAGACCGTGACCTGGGTATGCGACCCCATGCACGGCAACACGGAGACGGTGTCGGGCTACAAGACGCGCCGCTACGACAACGTGCGCGCCGAGATCGAGGCCTTCTTCGACGTGCACGACAAGATGGGCACCGTGCCCGGCGGCGTGCACCTGGAGATGACGGGCGACAATGTGACCGAGTGCATCGGCGGCGGCGCCTCGATCAGCGAGGACGACCTGAACAGCCGCTACCACACGCACTGCGACCCGCGCCTGAACGCCGAGCAGTCGCTGGAGATTGCGTTCTACGTGGCGCAGCGCCTGCGGCAACGTGAGTGCGCGTTGGTGGCGCACGGGCGCGGGGCCGGGTGGGAGCGGTGGCGTGGGTGGAGTGGCGGGCTGGCGACGGGGATGGTGGGGTGAGGAGAGGCCGGGGCTGACGGGATGGGAGGTTGGCTGGGTGGGTGGGTGCGTGGGTGGGTGGGTGGGTGGGTGGGTGGGACGGAAAACAATGCCACGGCGCCGATGCACGAGAGCAAGGGTCGGCGTCAACGAATGTGTGGGAAGCGGGAGGGCTGTGGATGGGGATTGGGGACCGGCAGGCAGGCAGCGGTTATGGCGGGATGGTAGGCACAGCGGGCAGCAGGGCCGGTGGGGAGCAAGGCGTGCCAGCGAGCTAGGGCGAGCAGCGCATGTGGCTACGTGGGCGCCTGGTGTGAGAGTGATGGGAGCAAGACGCGTGAGGAGCTGAATTTGCAGCGAGGTGGAGCATGGTGCCAAGCGGTACCTGCGGGATGGTCTAGCCAGTGCCGTGGACCAGGCGCAAGGAGGTTGTTCGGGAGCTGGGTGGGTGGCGGGGATACCTGACAAGCATGCGTGGGAGCTGCTTATGTCAGCCTGTTCCTCGATATCCCATTGCATCTCGTGGCAAGCCGTGTTGAGAGCTAATCGCTGTGTTTTGTCATGTCTCGTTGCTTCCTACTACCTGCAGGTCGCGAGGCCATGGCCGCCAAGGTGGCGGCTGAGGCGGCTGCGAGCGCTTAAGGCCGTTGGCTCGTCCAGAGCCCTGCGCCCGCTCCAGCGGGAACGTTAGGGATGGCCTGGCCAGCGTCAGCTGCGGCCGCTTGCGGGCGCTCTTTTGGGCGTCTCCCGCTTCTAGTCTCGGGGGTCGCGGCGGCCAAGCTTGGGCGCGCCGGTGGGCTGCTGTGCCGCACCGGCGCCCTTGGGGAATGGCGTTGAGGCGCTGCGTCAGCGCCAGCAGGACTTGCGTCAGCAGCGCTGACAGCGGCGGCTTTCGGCTCTTAGCAGAGGCTTCCCGGTCCCGTGTCGGGCAGCTGGCGGGCGGGGCGGGGGCGGGGGCGGCATGAGCCGGGCGGCTGCAGTGGCGGTCACCGTCGCCCGGGTCCGTGACGCTGGGCACCTGGAGCAGCGTCGCCTAGCTCTCCCAGGCGCGGCTCTGCGGGAGGTGCGGTGGGGCAGGCGGGGTGGCTCTTGATCGTGGGTTTGGCACCAAGGGCTGGTTGCTTCAACGCTTCATGCTTCGAATTCTTTACCCGGGGCGCATGGCGAGCGGAAGGCGTGAGCGCGCCACGTGCGCTGCCGGATTTGCCGGGGCGGCAGCGCGCAGGCCGGGCAGGGGCAGGGGAGCGGCGTGCGGACTGACACACGGCACCGGGCCATGGCGGCCAGGACTGGCCTCTTGCGTGCTCGCCGGTTTGTTGGTGTCGGGTCGCTGCTTGTGCACTCCGTGTGCGTTCCCAACGCGGCACCGGACCTTGACGGCGCGGGAGCAGCCCGTCGCGGGCCATTCGCCGCTCGCCAGCGCGCCTTGGGGGCGGCATTTCTCGCGCTGCGGGTTGCCGTGAGCTACTGCGGGTGTGAGCGTAACGGGTGTGTGATACCTGATGCGTGTGTGGTGGGGCGTTGGTGGCGGCGCGGGTACGGGCAATTCGGAGCGCTGCGGCTGGCGGGGGGGCGGTGCGCATGCGGCCGCGCAGGCGTGTGTTGCGCTGGCCCACGGATTGCTGGTCACAGTTTGCCGCTGCGGTGTCGGGCTTGGTGTGTGTTCACGTGGTATGGGTAGGCGCGGGTCCTTGAGGCGCTTTTGCGCGGGAGTGGAGGAGTCGAGTCTTGTCGGGTCGGACTGTGAGCGCGCTGAGCGGTTGGGACGCGTCATGGCGCACGGGGGCGTGGAGCCCTCCTGCTTTTGCGGTGCGTTATCGTTCAATAATAAGGGCGTCCCCGGCAAGTGCACGAATGCATGCAGCGTCGGCGCCGCTCGCCTTGACAGAGGCGGTGGTGCTCGTTTGGTGTTGGTTGCTGTCTTTGTCTTTTGGGTATGGAGCTTGTGCTGCTGCCCGCTGCGGCGCTGCCCCCTGTGGCGCTGTTTGTCTGATAGCGTTCTGCGGCAAACACGGCTGGGAGTAGTGGCGGCTGTAACACGGCTTCTCCCGAGGCACGCGTGTCCACTTGCCTGCATGCCCTGAGGAAGCAGCAGTCTGCTGCCTCATGCAGCGTCAAGCCCGGCATGCCGAGTGGCTGAGGTCCGCAGGCCCAGACTGCAGCATTGAAGGCGGTTGTTTGCGCGATTGAGACGCACGGAAGACGATCCTGGCACAAGGGTGTCAACCGCCAACCAACGCGATTTGGATCCGGACGAAAAGAAACACAGATACAGGCAGAACGAGAGTTGGTATAAGGGCAAAGGCGTCACCAGGTGCCGGTGAACGGAACACGGTTAGTTATAATGTTTCCGCTTGCCATCAAGCCAACCAGAAAGGGGCCTGCTGGCTGCCCGTGGCAGAGGCTGGGCGAGACACCGGCAACAGGCGCTGCATCGACCTAAATACCCAAGTGCTGTCGCCACGTCCGATTGAGGCTGACCAACTTGAGCCAAAACGAAGTAGCCGACCATGCCCACCAGCGGGGGCCAAAACAATTCAGCCGACCGTGTAAGATACAGGACATGCAACGCAACGGCCAGAACACATCATGCGCCAAAGCCGTAAGGCGTAATGCTGAGACTGGTGACGGCGAAAGGGACATGTCCTCCACTCATTGCAGTACCGTACTCACGATCACGAAACCTGTACGAGCCCATGCACCGCTCAAGTACGGCTTTATGAGATGCGGGGCGTGGACGAGAGGCACACGTGCCACGGTGCGCCGTACAAAACGGTGCAAAACAACCAATAGCTGCGATATCTGATGATCACATACCCAGACGCGTGCGTGCCGTTACGACCCAGCGCGCTGTAAGGGGCGGCGGATGCAGCACAAGAGCCCACCAAGGGGTGGACGCATGGAGAGTATGTACGACGGGGTGCATGGGAAGGAAGCTGGTCGACGCGGCTATGTGCGACGAGAGAGGCCGTCGCGGAGGCCGGACTCGACAATGCCGTCGAGTTGGGCCGCACAGGAGGCCTCCGAGGCGCCCTACATAGAGTCCATTGGCGAAACGCATTCGAACATCTTTGACGGCCGCGTGGCGGCACGGCTTTGTTATAAAAAAGCTCGCTCTGCCTCCTGCGTCGTATGCACGTGGCGCCGCGCCGCGCAGGCCGAACTCTCTCATGGGTGCGCCAAACATCCATACGTGGTGTTGCGACGCGCGTGCGCTTCGTTGCATATTATTAGGGATTTCTTCATCATGCGCCATGCTCATGCTCATGCACACATCACATGCTGCGTGATTAGCACCAGGCAGCCGCAGCTGCCTGGGCGCGTGGCCACCGCCCACAGCGGCCTAAACTCCTCAGTGGAGGAGGCCGCCGAGCGCCGCCAGCGCCGCCGCCAGCAGCAGCGGCAGCGCCGCCATCAGGCTGCCCCACCGCGTTGCGGCAGCGGCGCCGGGGCTGCTGCCGGGCGGCGGCGGGGGCGGCGGCACCGCCAACGGCAGCGCCAGGAAGGGGTTGGTGAAGGACGTGTAGTTGGACTGCACGGCGGCCTTGACGCACGTCTGGTCTGTCACGGTGTGACCCGCGAACTGTTTGGGTGGGGGTAATGGGTTTGGAAGGCATTCTCAGTAGAGAAACCTGGGGGCGCATGTCTCTCCCGAGGTCAACAACTGGGGGAGGGGGGAGAGTGTAGCGACGCGGACGGCGGAGGGGGGCATGCTTTGGTGGGGATGGGTTGATGGGACACGGGGGCAGACCTCCGCAAGGAGGGGGAATGGCCTCGTGTGCCCTCTTGTGTGTGTGTGGGGTTGGGGGGGGGGTACGCGAGCAGGATCACCGCCGCGCAGAAGCGGTGATGCTTGTGTGGATAGGTCCGGGCGGAGTGGCAAGGCCGATGGCGGTGTGGCGAGGTTGAAGGATTCGGTGTGGGGGAGTGGGCGTGCGGCAGTGTGCAACCCACGTCACGCAACGCAACGTAAGCGCAGCCGTGGCGGACGGACGTGCTGCAGGCAGAGCGGCCTCCGCGGCCGCCCCAGCTATCAACTCACCGCCGGGTTCCCGCTGCTGCTGAAAACACAGCCCCTGTAGCACTTGATCACGTAGCTGCGCACGGCGAGCAGGAGGGGACAGTTAGGGCAGTTGGCGTAACCGTTTCACGGCAGTCCGTACGGAGGATCGGTCGATAAGGTAGTGCCGCAGTCAGTCCTTCAAAACTCCTTGAAACGGGTCGGCATGACGGCACGGCGATGCGACAAGCAGAAAGATTGCTGGAGGGGAGCTCCGCGTCCAGCCGCTACTTGTGCTTCCTGCTGTAATTTGTTGGAAACTCACGGCGGCGTCATGTTGTAGGTGACGTGGTAGTGGTAGAACGGGTAGGTGGCGTCGCTGTGGCCGCCGCAGTCGTCGAGGTCGGTGGGCGGCACGCCGCCGTCGCCCAGCGCTCCGTAGATGGGGATGTTGTCGAGCATGACGCCGAAGAGGGGCGAGTGCCGGCCGGCCGTGTCGTTGTACACGCAGCCGGGGCCGGGCTCCGAGTGGTAGTGGTAGGAGCCGCCGGGGCCTGCAATGAGGATGGGATCATGAAACAGCAGAGCGGTGGAGGATACGGAGGACCGGATTACGCCGTGCGAGGATCCTATCGTGAGGTCGTTCGCGCGGAGTCGTCGAGGGCCCGTTTCCGCGCCATGCCATGTGCGTGCGGGGGACGGGGCCAGCCTCCGTGTTGCGACAGGCAGGACCACACACCGCCTACGTCCGCTCCCCCGACCGCTTTACGGTACTTGCGTGGCCCCACACGGCGCTTGCAGCCTCGACAACACCACACGCTTCCGGACAAGCCTGGCTCGCGAAAACGTGCTGCGCACCGACAGTCTGCCTCAGTCCTGTTTCCCATTGCCCACGGCCCGCGGCGCGGCATCCTTTGCCCGCCTAGCCCCAGCCGTCCCGCAGGTCGCGACTCACTGGCGTGACCCCGGCACCCGTCGAATGTCGCGCCCTCCTGTGAGCGGGAGTGGAGAGGGAGGAGTGGGGAGGGAGGGGCAAGCGTCGGACGGCCACCGGCCGGCTCGCTGTGGACGGCTGTTGGGGTCTGGAATCCGGCGAGACCGCGGCGAGGCTGAGATCATGCAGGGCGGCGCCGCGCCACGCCAGCAGCGTCCTCCCCCCCCCCCAAGCACACGATCACGTCACGCAGGTTGCCCCTGCTCGTTTCAATAGGTTGTCCTTGCTCGTTGCAGTGCTCGTCAGCATAATTACGCATGCCGGAACACGGCGTCACACATATCGAACACACGGCGTCACGCATACAGGGCACGGCACGGCGTGCAGCGAGCTGCTCATATGGCGACCATGCAGCCATTTGGGGCATGCATGGAGAGGCTGCCGGATGCGGACCTCCAGCACAACTCGGACGCCTGCTAGGCAGCCCGCCCGTGCCTTACGAAAATCGTGCCGTACTCACGTAGATGTACGCGTCACGGAGGAGCGCATCCGCGTCGTTATAGATGGCCACGCCGTTGACGGCGAAGCCGATGGGGCCGAGGGCGACGCTGTTGGCGGCGTTGGTGGTGTTGTTGGCGGCCACGCGCGCCATGTAGCTGCGGGCGAGAGGCGTTCGGCGGCGAGGGGTGGGTGGGTGGGGGGGTACTCAGTCCGAAAGCGTGGAGTTGTTGACTGCCGGCGGCCGGCGTAAAGCCGGCGTCCGAGGTGTCATACCGATGATCTTGGGGCGACCTTGGGGCGGTCTTATGATCTTGTCGGTGGTGTAGTCGGTAGTCAGTTTGTAGTCTATCGTTCCTAAGTATCTCGTAGCGCACAGCCGGTAGGTGGCATGCGAGTGCAGCTGTCCTAATGGCCCAAGGGCAAGGTGAGACAGAGGGGCAGAGGGCGGGGGTGCAATACCGGCATGGCTGCGCTCGCTGTGCTGTGTTGGGGTTGGTTTGTTGCCCTGCGACGCGGTCGTCGCAACGGAATCATGCTTGTGTTGGGTCTGCCTGTCCGCCAACTAACGACCGATAGGACACACGCAAACAGAAGCAGGATGTGGTGACGGGTACGCCCGTCCCCCCTCACACACGCCAGGGCAAGCTCGGCGTTACCTTCTTATCACCATCACTATCATAAAAGAGAAGCATCACTCGCTTCCCCCTACCCTCTCGACACGCGTGTGCGCCCATCAGGACAGATCCCCCCGGCACGTGTCGTACACCGCACCGCCCCTTCGGCAAGCGACGTGTTGCAGCTTTCTGGCAACCCCGCAGGCCGGCGGAGTGCGCAGCGCAGCGGCCCAGCGGGGGACGTCACACTGGCGTGTGCGAAAGGGACGGACGTACCCGTCACCGCAGTTCCCAGTCCCATCCCCAGCGCGGGACTCACACCACGCTGGCGGCGAGGACGGGCGTCCGCCTGTAGGTGACCTGGAGGGGCGCGGCCGTCAGCAGGGCCCAGGGCGGGGAGGGGGGAGGCGACGAGTGAGCGGTGCGAGCCACACGGCGAGGAAAGGCGGGCCGTCGCTGACACGGCGCCGACAGATACATGCCCTGCACCGGGCTGGGGGTAAGGGAGACAGCCCAGAATGAGGATTGTGGCGACAGGCGATACCGGTACCTGACTGGGCCATTTTTTGCTGTGGTTGCCAATCGGGCTACACGCGGTCACACGCCCTCTCACCCGGCCTGACATGGAGCACCATGCTGGCATGCTTTACTTGTACGGCAACGGCAGACAGGGCTGGGGTCCCAAATGCTTCTCCCGCCACCGCACGGCAACGCGTCAACGATGGGGTGAGCAGGGTCTGGCCGGGCTCAATACGCAACACGCTGCGTTACTCACGGTCATGTTTTGGAACGTGGGCGTGTTCCCTGTCGTCTGCGGCGGCGGCGACAACGCAACGGGGGCACAGGTAGGAGCGTTGCCTATTGACGGCATGGTAGTCGCTGGCAAGGAGCATGCGCTTGTGAGGAGGCGAGGAGCCATGCCCTCTTTCAGTGCATATTTCTCTTTTTCCCGAGATAGCATGGTGAGCGGGTGGTCGGTTCCATGCTGGCGGAATCTGGCGGGCACACTGGTGGACAGGACACACTAGTGCGGCACATACCTGGTTGTACGGATCGTACTGGGGGCAGCCGGACATGAAGACGGTGTATTCGGTTGTTGTCAGACCGCGCAGCTCAACAACCTGGTTGCGGGAAATGGAGTGGGCGGGGAGGTATCTTTGGGAGGCATCGGAACGCTTACAGTGGGTGGGACAGGGTAGGCGGGCAGTACCAGCGGGCTGATGCGTCCCAAATGGTGAGCGTTCACTTGTAGCGTATGTGCGGCAGTGCGGTCAGCGGCTAGGAGCCTGGAGCAAGCTTACCTTTCCGTTGCCCCTGGGGCACGGCGACCCCCCTGAACCCTGTTGCGGTTGTGCCTGCACAGCCGCTATGCAAATGGCTAGCACAGTGACGAGCACGAAGAGGCCCGGTGAGCGGGGCACGCACATGGTGCCGACTCGAATCTATGCAATACAGTGGCTTATTCAACTAGGCAAGTTCGCCTGGGTCGGGGGATTGAGATACTGACGGCCGGTAGCTGCAGAGTTTATATTGGATCCCCCACGCACTTTTGTCCGTATCTCTACTTTAAAGTGTTGGCGTCATACAGCAATAATCTGTGCTATGTACAGGGAGCTGGACAGCTTTCGTATTGCAGGAGTCGGTCGGGCCGGCGGTCTGCATACGAAAGGGAGTGGCGCACACAGAGACGGGCCATTGTCTCTTTGTCTGACAGCTATCTTTGCACGCGCTGAGTCGAACCGCATCTCGCACTGCTTTCCTCCGGCGCGGCCATGAAAACCCTAGTCTGGCTCGTCACCCTTCCTGGACGGCTGCAGCAAACCCGCTAGCCGCTACACAGGGCACAGCTTTATTCTCATTCATAGTACAGGTAGGGACAATTTTACAAAGGCATCCTTCGGACTACCGGTAGTCGGCAGTACACATGCGCGTTGCCGTCAACGTGGTACGCACCCGTTGCTCCTTCGACATAGATACAATCTAAATGGAGTCAGCGCCGTGAGGCAGCAGCGCCCTCTGCAGGGAGTTCTGCTCACCGTGGGCGCACGTCTCGCACGCAAATGTCAGCCTGCGTCTCATTCGTGCCCGCCTCCCCCCCTACACACACGCCGCACCCGCAAAGCCCCACGAGGCCACACCATGTCCACCAGGTCTGCACACGGCCGGCTGGGCGGGCTGGGCACACGAAGGTCTGGTAACCGCTGAGCGCCGTCGGACCGGTGGCCATGACGACACCACCGCAGCTCACCCTTGCAACCTTGCAGTACACCAGGTGAAGTTCGAGAAACCGGGTAAGATGGTAAGCTGGTCTTTGTGGGGCGGGACGAACGTCACATGTCTTGCCCTGTACCTGCCCCCTACTGGAAACGTCACGCCTTCGGTTGTGTATGACCATAGAGGCGGGCTCCCTCTTTCTGTGCAGGTTTCTCTATTTTCACGTCACGCCAGCATGTGCACGCATCCCCATATCCAGGAACTGTCCTTTCCCTCTTCCTCCGCAGCTTAGTCGCATTAATGCACAATTGCTATGGACATGCGTTCAAGTCGACAGCGCGTCCACCTTGGCTGTGTGGGGGCGTGTTGATGGCCCCCTACCTCACGGTGATCGGCATTGCACTTCGCAAAGCGCGCCAGGGCAAGTTCGACGCGTTGTATGGGAAGCAAAAGTTTGTCCCCACGGTGGCGAGAAGTAAGGGCGTTGCGATTGAGCATGTGGAGTCCGGGGGCTGGATGTATGCTGGGCACTTTGGATAGTATGCAGGGTTTCGGCCCTGATAAGCATACTTTTACGGTTGCTGCCGTACGGCTGGTTTCTAACACGATAATACACACAGAACCCATGAACCTTCCAAGTCCTTTTCTGCAATTGTCAATATATAGATAGATTCGAATGTAACCAAAAGCTATAATGCCCATGGCCACACAGGCTTTGACGGGTGCATGTAACCTTTTTGTGCAGTTGCCAAGTTTGCATACGTTTCCTCACGACGCCAAGTTGGTGTAAAAAAGAGAACCAGAAACGGGGAAGGCATCCAAGTTGGTGTGTCACGTTGCGCTTTTCTTTCGTGTTCTAGGCCTCACAGCTAGGACAACGGGTGTTGCACCCACTCTGCCATGGCGGGTCGGGAGCCAATGGGCTCGTGTATCTGTATCTGTGTATTCAGCGGGCGAGGGTCGGGACCGAGCCCATCTGTCCACCCCCTGCTGAGGGGAGGCGGCATGGGCGAGGCGTAGACAGACAGACTACCCCCGACGCTGGGCCCCGCCGTGCGCCGGCGAACTCGCCATGGGTAGCCTGCCTAGTGGCTGGTGGTGCCTTGGAGCATGTTGGAGCGCACCGCTTAGGACGGAGACCGCTGTGGTAGCCCGCTCCGCAACGGCTTGGCATACGCCGCAGTGAGGCTGACGGCTGCAACAAAGTCTTGGTTGATCCATGTGCCTCAGAGTCTGAAGCATTCACGCAATGCACAATGGGCCTGTAGCAAAAGGCCCACTTTGCCGCAGCGAGTTGGTATGCGCCTGCTGCGTGCCCATCATCGACGTCTCCGTCATCACGCCGCCGCCACCCTGCTCAACTGTGGAGGTGGCGGCTGGGGCTGCGGGCACCCCCCAGCCGCCTGCCTGCGAAGGTCCCGGTCCTACCCCTACGGCTGCTGGAATGATTGAGGAGGCTCGGTCGCCCACCCCACGGGCCGGTATTGGTACCGGAGTCTGGCAGGCGTTGCCGTCTCCGTCTGAGGCTCCTGTGCAGAGAAAGGTGTACCTACATCGGCTCTGCGGAATTGCTGAGGATGTGTTGACTAGCTCGGAGTTGAGGTCTAGTTGACTGGCTAGATTCCAAGGCTAGTGACGTCTGCTTAAGATTGCATGGTGGTATGGGTCCAAACGGGCCGTCTGACCACAGACGTCCCACCACAAGCTGGGGCACACCCTGTAACAGTATAACTGTAACTGTAACTGTAAGTCGGCATCCCCGTGCTCCGCACCGTCAGCGCAGGCCCCGCCAGCTGCTGTGTCAGCAGGTAAGGTAGCCGCACGATCAGCCTCCAGGGAGGCGCCAGCAGCCCTACCCGCGAGTTCCGCCCCTCAGCAGTCGACACCACCACAGACCCGTCAGCAGCAGCAGCAGCGGCAGCCCCACGCGTCGCAGCGGCCGAAGCAAGGGAAGCAGCTCCCGCCGCCATCCTTGCCGCCACCGTCCGGACCCACCGCCCGGTATGGTTGCGAGGTTGTCAGTAGCGGCGGCAGGTGGCCCGGGGCACGCGGCAGGAGGGCCTTCCCGCATGGACGTTGACCCGCTGCGGGGGCACCGGCCGGCGGAGGCCCCCACGGCGGCCCCGGCACCCAAGCGCTCTACCGCAGGCCGTGACAGTGCCGCAGGGTTGCGGTCTGGGTTCCTATTGGGTGGGGCCGGACGTCAACGAGCACCACCGGCGCCTCGCCCGACGCCCAGCGACATGGTGGTCTCAGCAGCAGCGACACTGACAATATCGACTACAGTGCCATCCAGGGCTCCCGCGGATATCGCCGCTTGGCAGCGGCTGCACGGGGGCCTGCAGACGCTCCCGGGCCTCGCCACGATCCGGTGGAAGCCCTGGCGCAACAGGCACTGTGGGGGCTCCGTGCCACCCGTCTACTTTGCTCGTGGCAGGCTAGGCGGGATCTTGTGCTCGCCTACCTGCGTGCGGATCTACAGCACTGGCGGGACCTTGCGGTGGAGACCAGCCAGTCCAACGCGCTGCCGACGGTGGTCCTTAGAGCTTTGGCGGAGGCGGCTATGGAGCTTCAGAAGGCTTGCGATTTGCAGCAGGAAGCGGGCGGCGGGGTAGTCGCCTGCACGCCTCCCGCTCAGTCGCAGGGCGCCCGCTGGGTTTGGTGGTTACACCTTGGGGTTCGGGGTGTGTGGTTAGTTTTTGGTGGTGGATGTTGCTGGGTGGTGCGTTCTGGGTATTTTGAGGTGCGGCTCCCCTGGTGGGGCTGGTGCCGGTTGCCGCTCTGGTTGCCGGCTTTGCTAGGGGAGGGGTGGGGGGTCCTGCTGCCTGTGCTCCGCGGGTCCTTTCGGTCTGTTTCTCTCCTGTCCTGGTGTTCATCTCCTCCTTTCCTTTGTTTTCGTTGTCCCACATTCCTGTTCTGTGGTCTTTAGGTGCAGGGCTCCTTCTCTTCTTGTGTGCGTCCTCGGTGTTTGGTCTTGGCTGCCGTGGTGCGCTGTAGTTAGGGCATGGTTTCGGTGTTTACTAGTGCCAAAATCAAAGTGTCCGGCGGGGGGGGGGCGCGGTGTCCTAGGTGGGGCGTGCGGGTCCGCCGGCGTAGGTTTAAAAGCCAGCGGGGTGCAGCTGGAGAGAGTACGGCGGTGCTGCCGTATGAGTGTATGGGATCGGGCCCGCGGGTCCGCGGCGTCCAGGACCCCTTGCCGAGCTGAATAAAGGCGTCCAGGACCCCTTGCCGAGCTGTATGAAGACGTCCAGGACCGCTTACCAGCCCGTGCCAAGCAGCAGGGAGGATAGATGAAAACGTACGAAGAACGTGTCGGTGCACATTCCTCTTTTTTGCAGAGCAGTTGCAAGCGGTTGCAAGTAATAACATCCTAGGAATAAAGTCCGTAGTGTCCGTGCGTACGTGTGAGCGTGACCTACCGGCCCGTGTTTTGTCCATCGTCCACGACCCAGTGAAAAATTGTTTTGGCGTGGACTGCTGGCGGCGTTCACGACCCCTATTGCGTACAACAGGCCCGGGTTTCAGTGCAGGCCATCCAGGACCCATAGCATTCCTGTTCCCGGGAGCATCTGGAGCATCATGGGAGGGCTACCTGTCCCTTCCGTTGTCTGCGCCCTTTCTCGCCTCTCCGCCTGAAACCTTTTTAGAGAACAAAACAGCGCCTGGTGGAGACCAGCAATAAAAACATCTTGTGGGTTTGAATGGGGCGTGATGCGCCGACCGTTGAGCCGACACCTAAATTGCTCTTGAAGACGATTGTGCGGCACCCTTGCGACGGCCAATGCAATTGCATGGGGAATCGTGCATGGGGAATCGTCCCTATTGCATGTGGCTGGGCAGGTATTCATCTCAAGGCTGCTTGATGGGGTGCAGGCCTGGTGTTCACAACTTTGATCGTACTGATGACAATCGTACGGAATTCCATGGCCAGAGTGCATCATCAGAGTTTGCAGTTGACTGTCAGCTTTAAATTTGTGTAACACCGGCAACATTGCGTACAAAAAAAGAAGACCTGCCCAGAAAGAGGGAGCCCGCCTCTATGGCCATACACGCCC
>LSYV01000045.1:0-15545 GCA_001584585.1 Gonium pectorale
TCGCGCATTGCCGACGTCGGCTAGCAAGGGCGAAGTTGTCGCCATGTGAGCTTGTGCCAGCAAGACAATCGCGCAGCGCGAGGCAGTAGCCGAAGTGGCGCAATTGAAGACGCGCTGCATGCAGAGTTTAATGGAACTGCTTCGTTTACATGACAGCATTGCCTCGTTAAGCTGATGCACACCTGTGAATACGCCGTACCACGGCACGCGAAACCTGGCACGCGGGCGCGCTCTGGTGTCTGGCAGCCCCCCTGCGGCCAATCGAGGGGGCTTGTTGCGCTCACAGGACACGAAGTCAGACGCAGTTGCCACGTGGCTCTCAATCAAGCTACCCATTCGGCGACACGAATCAACAATGTCGGCACACGTATACATACGTACACACCTTTGTGCGAGTCGGCCTAAGCACCGTGCGCCGCCACCCTCCGCATAAGTTTTGGGACCATTTTAAAACGCGCCGGCGGGCACGACAGCTTCGCACGCCCCCCCCCCCACCCCACACACACACACCATTGGCTAGCATGGCCGGGGGCGGGGGCCGCGAGGCGCGAAATGAATAACGAGGGCATGAGACCGGACATAACACGGACTGGACAAAAAGAATGTGTGTTGTGGGTCCCAACGGCCGAACGATACGAGCGCATACAGCACACAAGATCCAAGGAGTAAAGCACCCCAGCCCCTCGCACGCGCACCAGTGAAGGCCGGTCCCCCTTGAGCCGCACAGCACGCCCATCGACGTGTGTCCCAAACCGAGAATCATTTGTACACCCACCCCCCCGGTTCACCCCACGACACCTGCTCCACAGACCCCCGTCCCTCGCCCCATGCCGCGGCTCTCGAGCACTGCAGGGCTTGTGGCACGCCCCCGTCGCTACTACCACACATGCTCTGTAACGGTGTCTAAAGAGCTTCAACTCAGCTTCGCAATGCACTCACCTCCTGGCCGCCCGCCGCTTTCCGCATCCCCCCCGCACCGGCGGCACGGCGGCAAAACGTGCCCTACCGCCGCCCGCCGCCCGCGGCGCTTCGCCGCTGCCCCTCCCGCTCCAGGCGCCCTACCTGCCCCGTCCGAAGCCATCCACTTCCAGTTCGCAGCCGCCCCCTGCATTAGCTTTGACACTAGCCCAACCGACAATGCCCTCAACACGCTTCTTGCATCGCCGTACGCCGTCTGCCATACGTCTACGTGTACGACAGCCGAGTTCGCCCACGCCCGCCTAAGCAGGCCCGCCCGCGGCTGCCGGCCCGCGTCAGTTACCCCCTCCTCCCCCTCGCCCCTCCTCACCAGCGCCCCCCCCCCCTCATCACCTGCCTCGCCTCGCCTCGCTTTGCCTCGCCTCCCACAGTCCCGCTTGCGAGGGACGCGCGGGCGCCCACCACGTGAGCCCACCAGGGTCCCGTGCACCAGGGTCCCGCTCCCACGGCCTCCAGAGCCTCCATGCCGCATGCTGCCTCGCTCAAGTACCTGTCCCAGGCCACCAAGCCACCAGGACCACCCATCTCTACCACCACCATCATCATCATCATCACCGCCACAACGGCCGCCACCGCTGCCGCTGCCCCCGCGGCACCGCCGCCACCGCTGTTATCGCCGCAGCCGCCACCGTCACCAGCTCCCCTCCGCAGCCGCCTCAGCCGCCGCGTCGATGTGGATTCGGGCAGCCGCTGCGCGTCAGTGACCACACCGTGCACTCCCCCCTACGGGTCCCAGCTCTCGTGTCCCCTCGGGTTCACACACAAGCTTTTGTAGCCGTTGAGGGCTGCTCACTGCCCCGCGATCACCCCTGAACAACATCTGCCCCCCTGCCCCCCTGCCAATCAAAGCGATAAGCCATTACGCCACGACGCAGCGCAGCGCGGCGCAGCACACACACACGTAGGTTGTTATTAGAATTGTTTTGAGCATACCGTTACGCATACATAGCACACATGTAAGTCCGCACCTATTTTCTGAACTCCGCCACACAGACGCACAACACACGCACAACACACGCACACGCACACGCACGCGCACCACAATTAGGAGGCGATACGCCAGCACCCTCCCCCTCCCCCCCCCCAGCAAATCCATCGAGTCCCAGCAAGAACAACTTCACGGACCCTTCGCGTGCCCCTGCCCCTCCGACCCTGGCGTCGGTTGCCGCGCACCGCACCGTCCCACCGCTTGGTCGCCCACTCCCACTCCCACCCCGACCCCCCCCGAGCAAGCCCAACATTGAAACCCAGTTCCCAGTAGCCAATGCCTCGATACATCGCAACATTCACCCAGGCCGATTCGGAGATGCTCATCAGGCGGTGTGCGCGTGCACGTCTCCTCCCCTGCCCGGAGGTCCCGCACAGCGTCGCAGAGGGCCGTGAGGGCTGTGCGCCGCTTGTGTGTATGGATAGCACTACCGTAGCAGCGCCCCTCCCCGGCCGCTCGGCGCCCCACCGCCGCGCATTGGCGTTCCCGGCGGCGTAGACGGAACCTGCGCCGTCGTACGACACTGCCGTACGTAGTGCCGCACATGGTACGAATGGCACGCTGTGGCCGGGCCGCGCGGGTCAGGAGCCGGCGGCCGGGCCAGCGTTTCTGCGCCGCCCGTGGGGGCGACAGGGGCCTCGCCCGCAGCCACAGCCACAGCCACAGCCACAGCCACAGGGGACAGGGCGGGACCTCCCAGCAGCGCGACCGACAGCTGGCGCCAACCGACAAAGGAAACGACTGACAGTGTACGGCAAAGCACAGTCTGTACGAATTATTGTTTGCACGAGCAGATGGATTGATTCGGTGCATGGAGGAGCAGCGGCGCGGCTGCGATCATGGGTACTGTGAGTTCATGACCCCCTCTGTCGCACTCTGCACCTTAGTACCGGTATCTCAGAGGCGCGGGCGGTCACGAATTAGGGGCGGAGGCGGTCCCGTGGGGGAGCCAGGCCGGCGCGGAGCCAGGCGGCGGCCGCGTCCGCACACGCCGCCGCCGCCAGCGCGATCGCCACCGCGACCGCCGTCACCGCCACGAACAGCACAACGCCGGAGCCCGGAGGCAGCTGCCGCCGCCAGAAGTGGCGCAGCCAACCACCGCCGTCGGCAGTGCCGTCGGCGGCGGCGGTGGCGGCGGGGGCGGCGCGAAGAGCGTCGGGGCTGTCGGCGCCCCGCACGTCGCCACCGTTGCCGCTACCAGGGCGGTCGGCGGGCAGGAGGGGCGGTGGGTGGAGCTGCGGGAGGTCCGGGAGGGTTTCGGCACCGCGGCCGGAGTTGCCGCCGCCAGCGTCGGCGCCGCTGGTGCCGCTGGTGCCGCTGGTGCCGACGGCCCTCCGCCTCAGCGTGCTGAGCACTCCCGCGCCTAGCTGAGCGCCGGCTGAGCTGCCACCAGCTGTGAGGCCCCCGGGAAGGGGGGCAGGAGGTGGCTGCCCGGCTTCCAGCGTGCCGCCGCCCAGCTGCGTGGGGAGGGCAGCGCCTGCCGGCGCCCCTCCGCCGGCCGTGCTCTTCCTTTCCGCAGCCGCCGCAGGAGCCGCAGCTGCCGTCTCCTGGCGGGCGCCGCCCCCAGCCGCCGTCAGCTGGCGAGCGCCGCCTCCAGCAGCCGCCGTCTCCTGACGACCGCCGCCTCCAGCCGCCGTCGCCGCGTCCCCGATGCCGGCGAACCAGACCCGCCGCCGGCCCGCGCCCGCTGGCGGCCGTGGCGCCTCCGCCGCCGGCGCCGCTGCGCTCCACTCTCCTCGTCCTCCTGCCCCCACCGCCGCCATTCCCAGCGCCCGCCGCACCTCCCCCGCGCATTCTCGCATGCCCTGCGACTCCAGGAAGCGTAGCAGGTCCCTGTTGACCCACGGGTCGGGGTCCAAAAACTGCCACGACGGCGGCAGCGGTATGGGTGCTTGGTGAGGGCCACCGACGGCCGCAGTGCGCCGGTATCCCATGTCAGAAAATGGGCCAGGCGCAGCCGACGGCGGTTGTGTTTGCGGTAGCGGTTGTGGCGGCGGATGGAGCACCTCCCCTAGGTCGTACGTCAAGTGGTGCAGGCCGCAATGGGCGAGGGCGTCGGGTAGGGCCCCTGGAAGGCGCAGGCGCGTCATCAGGCCGCCTCCGTCTCCGCCTCCACTAGCGCCCACAGACACCCCCGACCCATGGGTCAGTCCTGGGTCCGCCGGCGTCAAGGATTCTGCGGCGGGTCGCTGGTCCTCCTCCCGTCGGGCGTGGCTGCTCTGTGCATCGCTGGCAGCGGCTCCGACGCCATTGTGCCATTGTGGACCGCCGCCGCCCGTAGGCGGCCCGGCACTCTCGGCCGCCCGCTGCGCCCGCAGCGCCACTCCGCTGGCCGCTCCCACTGCCGCTGCCGCCACCGCTCCCGCCGCCGCCGCGGCACCCGCCAGCCGCTCCAGCCGCCTGACCGCCTCGGCGCCCAAGCACCTCCCGTACAGCCGGTGCAGCTCGCCCGCGGCGGCGGCGGTCGGCGCAACCAGCAGCGGCGCCGCTGCCAGCGGGGTGCCGGCCGCCGCCGCCGTCGGCCATCGGCTCTCGACCCACTCGCACTCCTCCTCCTCCTCCGCCTCCCCACGCTCCGCCGCAGGCCAGCCGGCCCAGGACGCGTCGCTGTTGACGGGACTGGCGGCGCTGCCAACCGTGGGCGGTGTCAGGGGCTCTGAAAGAAGCTCAGCAAGTACGGAGCCGCCGCTGCCCTGTCCACCGCCGCCTTGTCCTCCGTCACCCACGTCGCTGGGGGTGGAAAGCTGCGGCTCGGGCTCCCGGCACCAAACCGACAGCGTCAGCGACGGCGGCGGCGGCGGTGACGGTGGCGACGGTGGCGGCGGGCGCAGGACATAGAGCGTGAGGGCTCCAGCGGTGCGGAGGGCAGTTGGCGGCAGCTCCAGGCTGCGTTGGGACGGCGCGTTTGGGGGCGCAGTGAGAGGTTGGCGGTCCGTTGGTGGGACTGGTGAGTCGGCGGTGCGGTGCCAGAGACGGCCGGCTCGACGCCCCGCCATATCGTGACGTGCTGACGCGTTAGGCCGCCGGCCTCCACTCTTCCTCCCTCTCCCCCCTCTCCCCCCCTCTCCCTCCTCTCCCCCCTCTCCCCCTCTCCCGCCTCTCCCCCTCTCCCCCCTCGACCCCTCGCCCTCCTTCATTCGCCCATACCCGGTCCTTGGCGCACCGCTGTTGCCCTGCCCGTGACGACGACCCAGCCACACCCCCGCATCCCTCCACCCGGCACCCAGCAGCAGCAGCGCACCCGCCCCGCACCCGCCCCGCACTCCGGGGCATACAAGGGGTCGACACGCACGCCCCGGGATCCCGGATACGCGGGACAGCAGGCGAAGTCCGACAAACCGGGTAAGATGGTAAGCCGGTCTTTGGGGGGCGGGACGAAAGTCAGATGCCTTGAATTGTACTCGCCCGCCCTACCGGAAACGTCGCGCCTTGGGGTGTGTATGACCGTAGTGGCGGGCTCCCTGTTAGCCTGCAGACTTCTCTTTTTACAGCCGCACCCAGCCGCATGGGGCCGGGCCCACAGAGCACCCCCACCTGACAGCCACGTAGTCGACGCCGCCGCAAACCTCCTCCTCCTCCTCCTCCTCCGCCTCCGCATCAGCAGCACCCTCCGCCTGGCTCGGCCGCCGGTCCTCCTCAGCCGGCCCCAGCGGCACAACCACGTCCACGTGCACCACGCGGCGGGGCGAGGAGCGACGCCTGGGAAGCCTGCCGCCGCCGCCGCTGCCGCCGCTGCCGCCAGCACCGACGCCACCAGGACCACAGCCGCCAGGGTGGAGGCCGCCGCCGGCACCACCGCCGCTGCCGCCAGCAGCAGCGCCGCCGCCGCCGCCTTCGGGCCCCAACATCACGCAGCGAACGGCGCCCATGCCCGCGACACAGGCTGCCGGCAGCAGCACCCGCAGCCGCTCGACCGCGTCCGCTGCCGTTGTAGCCAGCCCGGGCTGCTGGGGCTGCTGCCGATGCCGGCCGTGTTGCTGCTGCTGCTGCGGCTGCTGCCGCGGGGCGTGCCGCCGGTGCGCGCCCGCCGCCTCCACCGCATCGGGGTCTGCGCCGGAGTCAGAGTCGGTGACCCTCACGGGCCGCCCCGCGCCGCTCAGAGGCAGCGCCGGCGGCCAGAGGAACGCGGCGTGGTCGCCCACGTCAGCGGACCCGCTGCCCTCCTCGCCGCCGCTGCCGTCACCGTCGTAGCTGCTGCCGCAGCCGTCGCCACCACCTTCGCCGTACATGCCGCTACCGCCGCCGCTGCCGTCGCCGCTGCCGGCACCACCAGTGTGCCTGCTGTTACCGTGACCCTGGTGCCCTCCGCCGCTTCCGCTTCCGCTTCCGCCGCCGCTGCGGCCGCTGGAGGCCCCGCTGCCACCGTCGCTGCCTCCCTCGCCGCTGCCACCGTCGCTGCCTCCCTCGCCGCTGCCACCGTCGCTGCCTCCCTCGCCGCTGCCACCGTCGCTGCCTCCCTCGCCGCTGCCGCCGGCGCTGCCGTACCCGCCGTAGCCGTCACCATGGTTGCCGCGGCGGCCTCTGGGAGACGCCGCCAGCGACGCCGACAGCACTGGCGTATCCGCCGCCGCCGCCTCTGCGCTCGTCCGGACCGACATCCTGTGACGGCGCGCGGCGCCGGCGGCGGCTGCCGCGCCGTAACCACAGCAACAGGCCCGGGTGTTGGGCCGCGCACTGGGAGCGCATCGTCCTAGCCCAGGTCGGCTGCGGCAGCCGCCGTCTTGGTGGCCGCCGGAGCTGGTGCCGGTGCTGCTGCTGCTGCTGCTGGTGCCGGAGCTGGTACTGGTGCTGGTGCTGGTGTTGCTGCTGCTGCAGCGGTCGCGGCACGTGCAGCCATCCGTACCGCCGTCGGGAATGCCGCCGGTGGAGGCAGCGGTCTCATCCGCACACGGGACCTGCCGCTGCCGATGGCACTGCTGCTGCTGCTGCTGCTGCAGTAGCTGTCTTGATGGTGCAGTGCACAGCATCTGCGAGAGTCCGCGCCCCGCAGTAGAACCCAGAATACTCGTTTGTTGCGTCATCTGCAGCGCGCCGGGCTGCCCCGGGCCCTCCACGCAGGCAGCATCAATGAGTAACAAGCGCGATTTGCGTCGTTCCCGTGTAGGCTTTGTTGCAGCGCATATGATTCGGTCCTGGCTGCTACTCTGCGTCCGCTGGCGCGCTAACACCTAAGGCCAAGACATGGTTCCAGCGGCGAAACCGGGGGCCTGACGTAGTTTTGGTGGAGACGAGCCACGAGCCGACAGCAGGCAAATGAGAATCGCAATGTGAGGGCGCAGTTAGTTATCCTGGCGCTGACAATGGGCATGGTGGGAAAAGGTGGTGCGAGCGCCCCTTGCGCTTGCGGTCTAGTTCGTCGCGAAAGGTAAGAACTCCCAGACATGTTTAAATGCGCTTCAAATCGACATCATACCGTGAATGACTGCGCTGGCTTGAGCAGGGCGCTTGTAGCAGTTGGCCCTCCAGGCCCGTACCGCGGGTGCTCGGCGCATTGCCCATGCTGCTGACCAGCATTGCTTAAAAGCAATAGGTAGATGGCGCGGCGTGGTCCATCGGCTGGCATATCAGACTCCCTTACCTTACGGTACTGTTACGCTCTAGCGGCATGTGATAACTGAATATGGCCGCAACAAACGCTTCATGTTTAATGCTGTGCGCACAGCGCTGCGCATGCGGGGCGTCGCTCTCGTTCGCGCTCTTCTTTATCGAAAGCCCTCCCTACCTACGGTGCTCGCAGAAGCGGAAACTCCTTTGGTTGTGTAGTTCCGGTAACGGCTTGAGTCCGATACTAGCTTTCTCCTACGCGGCTGCTGTACCTTGCTGCTGGCGGCTGCAACGAGGGCGGGGCCGACCAAGATGGCGCCGGCTACCGGCTACCGGATGCCTTGCATTGCCTTACTTCATCACCCCCGCCCGCCGTCGCCCCCGTGCGCTTGCGTGGACGGCGGCCGTGCGTGCGGTGGCCGTGTCCTGCATACGACGGTACGGCCTGCGCACCGTACCGTACCGTACCGCAACGGAGAGCACCCAGCGGACTCCGGGAGCTGCATGCACCAGCCGCTGCAGGGCCGGCGCTGCCGACCACCTCCACAGCCCCATAAACGTGCGTGCTCGCCCCCCTCCGTGTGGGTTTGACACGTGGGTGACTGGGTGTGCGTGCGGGTAAACCCGGGGGGCTGACACGCATGGGCTGGTAAGCGGTGCTCGTCCTCGCTCCGGGCGGCCGGGTAGGGAACGACCCCAACCTCGGCCGATCGGCCAAGAGGGGGCTGGGGATGGGCGAGGCTCTCTTGCCCTCGTGCCCTGGAGCCCTCGCAAGTCGTTGGGGACCTGGGCGAGCAACGGATCGCCCTTCCTGCAACCAACCCGCCTGCGTGCGCGAAAGCACACCTGCCGTACGGGCGTACGACCATACGGCGCCTGGGCTTGGCCGGCGTTTCGTTGAGCGCTTCGTGAGTTGACATCCCGTCCCCTGGGCCGCTGCATGCGAGAATTATGCGAGAAGTGAAGGCCGCAGAGTTGTGCCACAACGTTACCCCGCGTGCACCATGCGTGATGCGCTGTGTCGGCTGTGACGCTTTCCGAGTCTCTGTCAGGTGCAGCGCGCTTCGGCGAAGCCGTTCCCGCCCCTGCCCGGACCTGCGCGCCGACAACGTACTTCTGCGTATTTTTCCGGTACGCGGTGCCGACCCGTCCGGCAGCTGCTGGGCTTTTCGTTCAAGCACCCCTTGTTTGGGCCCGCCCCAACAAGGGGTGTCCCTTTTCGAAAAGAAGTTCAAGATGGCCAGCCTGGGCCCAAGCATCAAACGGGCGAACAAGTAAAAGGAGGAGCCAGTACGGATCGTATGCGGCGGCGGTCCATGCACCCGGCCCCGGCCCCCCGGCCCCCCGCGATCATATCGGCTGGTCGGCATGCAGTGACGAGCTCGTCATGACGAGAAACTGAAGCCAGGCAGTGAACCTGTCCATAACCCCCCCCCCCCAATGCGGGGCGGGACGAACGTCGCATGCCATGTATTGTACCCGCCCGCCCTACGATGGATCGTCGTGCCTTCGGGTGTGTATGGCCGTAGAAGCGGGCTCCTTAGGCGGCGGCGGCAGTGGCAGCGGCGGGCCCACTATCTGGCAATCTGGGTCGGCCTGGCGGGCAGCGCTGTGGCAGATAGCTCATCCGTCACGTATGCGGCAGCACGGACCCGGTTTTTGCGCTTTTGCACCACGCAGTTGGGCCTGCCCGTGGAGTCAGCCTTCCCGCGCGCGCGGGGCGCGGACCTCAACCGCCGCCTCGTCTGCCTGTTTCTTGTGCATGCGTCGACGCGCTTGGCCATGCCACGTCAACTCTGACCGGCACCCTGAGCGCGCTAGCGGACTGGTAGCGAGACCGCAGTTTTACCGGCAGACGCGGCCATCAGCAAGGATCCGGCGGTCCGACGCACGCTGGCCCAAATCGTGTAACGACAGGCAGTCTCCCGACAACAGCAGCAGCCGCAGCAGAAGGCGCTGCTGCCGGTGGGTCTGCTGCGGCTCATGGTGGGCTGGCTTCGCGTGCGGGCAACGACCCAGCCGCACCAGGCGGTGTCGGCGGGGCAGGACGTGTGCGGGCTGGCGCTGGGCTTCTTTGGGATGATGAGACGAAGTGAGCTGGCGGCGCTCCGGATCGAGGGCGTACGATGAACCGCCGACGGCGGTCTAGAGATGCCCATCCGGCGGAGCAAGACGGACCAGCGGGGTGTCGGGGCAAACGTGTGTTTGGCTGCCAAACACACTTTTGCCCCGACACCCCGCTAGTCCGTCTTGCTCCGCCTAGCTTTGGCAGCCGTGTCGGGGAGCGGGGTGCCTATTGGGCGAATCGTGCGTGCTCATCTGGCTGAGCTGCGGCAAGCGGGCGTGGCTGGGTCCAAGCCACTCTTCCTGCGAGGCGAAAACTGGGGCAGCACCGGGGCGAAGGGCTGGCAGCCGGCTGAGTTTAGCGTGCGGTTGCGGGAGATCATAGCATCGATCTACGAGCAGATGCCGAGCATTGACATCGATCTGTCACTGCTGGGTGCACACAGTCTGCGGCGGGAGGGGGGCGCTACGGCGGCCGCAAACGCATGGGTTGGCATTGAGGAGATCAGGGAGCACGGGCGATGGCGGTCGGCTGCGTTGCGGGCATACATTCGCCGCTTGGTGCAGACCCGGCAGCGGGTGGTGCAGCAAATGTGAGTGCAAATAACCTTAGACTCGGTGATAGGGGTGTCTCTGCCAAGACGATGGGGTAGGGCTTGGCAGACTCGAGGTCTCTAGGCTAGGTTTCCGTTCGAGTTTGTGTTGAAAGCCTAAGACCTCACAAACCCACTTCCTAGTTGCACTCCCGTGCCTGGTTTTCAAGTGTTAAGCGCTTTGGTCTCACTGCAGTGGAGACACCAACTGGGAGACACCCCTGTCTCCCCTGCTTGTGCCCAGTGCGTTGAGCTTGGCCGTTAGGCCGAGGAACGGCGGATTTCCGATGTGTCGGTTGTAAGCATCTTTATGAGGGCCTGCCCGGCGAGCCTACTATCTCAAATCTCTTTTTTCGTGTGCACCCCTGCCATCTCCCGGGGCTGTATGTTATGCACTTGGCACATTTGGCAGCAGAGGGTGTCAACCGATGCCAGATTCCCATTTCGGCGGGTCAAGGGAGGAGGGGGCATCCGGCATCTGTTTTGACCGACATTGGGAACCCGGCATCCCCTTGACCAACCGAAACGGGAATCCGGTATTGGTTGACACCCTCCTTTGGCAGTCAGGCGTCGACGTCAAGCGTGCAAGATAAAGCCCCGGCACGCGACGCACCCGGGGCCGGCTTTTCGCCCTGAGCGCATGTGTGGCCATCGGGGAACGTCGGGGGGGCATTGATCGGGTCGATCCCACTCCGCCCTCCACTGCCGCATCCCAGGTCCTGAGGCGGGACCGACGGTGGATCCCATCAGACATCACCGTGAATCCATCCGCGATGGATTCGCCCGGGTTGCCGTACGCTTTACGGTTTGGTGGGTACGCCGTACATGCCCGGCAGCACGCAGCGGCCGAGCACAGGACTGCAGCCGCCCCACCTGGCGGCGCTCCTGCATGACGCGGCTCCGCGGCTCCTGGATCCACGTACGGGCACCCGTACATGCGTCCAATCTGTACCCCTGCCGGGACCGTACTCCCACTCAGGGCGACTTGGTATCTGTCTCCGCGTGTGCCGATATATGCGGCACTGGCATAGACTGAGAGGGGATGCGGATAGCTTGTGTACGCGAATGCGAACGCAAACACGACCGCCAACGCACGGTAAGGCACACGCGGGCATGGAACACCCGGCTGGCCGCCAGGACGGCTTGGGCGGCGGGCCTGGGCCCGGCCCATCGAGGTATGTACGACAGCACGTCCGTGCGATGCGTGGGTGGGGCGCGAGCGGGGCCGATACAGGCGCGGGAAATCCATCCAACGAGGACAGGGGAGGGGGCCGCCGCCGTCGAGCGCCGACTGTTGCCCTGACCAGGCAGCACCCAACGACTGATGGTGCGATTAATGGCCCTGTTGACGAGATGGCGGTCAGCTCGCCACACACTCAGGAGGATGGGCGGCCGGTGCAGCCCGCCCTCGACAGGCGGGCGACAGGCGCATGAGGCACGACACCTGACGTCTCACACACCCCCCTCAGCAGCCCTGACGGCTGGTCCTCACTGGCCCATGAGCGGCCGCGAAGCCCCAACGCACCAGCAGCCCCAACTCAGAGCAAATTGCAAACGCCCTCTGCATCAGCGCACACTCATACAACGACACCGTCACTTTCGCGCTTACGCTCGTCGTAGGTGCTGTTTCATGTCAACACACACATACAACCCTAGGTTGTTCATGTCAACACACACATACAACCCTAGGTTGCTCATGTAAACACACACATACAACCCTAGGTTGCTTATAAACTTGTTTTGAGCATACTGTTCCGCATACATAACACACACGCGTGCGGCAAGGACTGAGGTGTGCAGCAGCTGCTCGGACGAACAGAGGAGCAGCACTGCCGCGGGTTTTGCAGGGTAGCTGCAGTTGCTTAGGGCTGCAGGCTGTCCCTTTGGGTTGAGCAAGGGGGAACAGCGGTCCCCCACACCCCTCGCCTCGCGGTGTTGAGGTGGTCTTGCGTTGGGGCGGGTAGCGCCCCTGGCCAGCGTCGGCCCGGAGATGTAACACCACACACGCACACACACACACACACAACCCTTTTCAACACACACACACACACAACCCTTCTGGCGTAAACACCACCGGTAAACATCACCGGTTGCCCGTACCCGGTGGATGCACGGCAATCCACCCTCCACGGACCCGACATGTACGGCCGATTGTGCTGTATGGCCGTGCAGTCGTGCGCAGTCGTGGCACCCAGCAGCTCCCATCTTGTTACCCGCCTCTCGGCCGCTGCGCCCGCCCAACCGGATCGTGAAATGCAGCCTCCGCGTGCCTCCCACCCCCAACCCACCAAGCGATGCACCTTGCTCACACCTACACGACCTTGCTCACACCTACACGACAGAGCATCGGTACTGCCGCACGCAGCTCGCTCGACCCAGCCCGCACGCACCGCCCATCCGCAGCCATGCCAGGGGATGTAGGCACCGGGCCTCGCCTCGACTGCTCATACCGGTAAGGCAATCCTGCACCCTACGATGGCACCCGGACTGCGCGGGCGGGGCCCAGCGAGGATAAAACGTCCGGGCGGCCCGCCGCTGACACGGCCCGCCACAGCCCCCCACTCGGCGTCCACACGTCTCCTCGCGCTGGGCCTGGCCCCGGCGGCTAATGCACGCTGCGTGTACCTTCTTGAGCAAGAGAGCGACCAGACAGAATCATGCACGCATGCACGAGCCCCGGTGGCCGGCCTCCCCCCGCTGCCCCAACACTACCGTGCCCTCTTCCAGGGTGAAGGCAGGCGGGCGGGCGGGCAGGGTCCCCTGACCAGCAAGAACAGAGCTTCACAACAATCAACCCCACGAGCCACGACCCAGCCAACCGCATTGTGAGGTCATCATAGCGAAGCACGCGCAACCAGCTCACGCGCGTCTATGTGCGTCAGGCGACGGCACAGGCGGGTACCGGCATGCGCACAGGCGCAGGCGCAGGCGTGAGAACGGATGGCCGCGGACCGGATGGCTCAAAGCAATGTGGTGGCCCGCCAGCTACCTGCGCCAGGTATCCTACAACCGCAACGCACGAACGTACGCCTCACCCGCGAGCCGCGACGCAACGAACAGCGCCGCACGCTGTGCACCATCCATCTGCCACCTCGGCCGGCGGCGCCGTGGTGTGCCTAGAGGAGTCCCTTGGGGGGTCCCTGACGGGCCCCCCACCAGTGACGACGGAGCCGCAATCAGCGGCGGAGGATACCGTACGAGGGCCGCCATCCGCCGGGGATCCGACGGGGAACCGCAACCCGGCGGGCCGCAGCCCGACCCCTCAGGCGCCGGCGGGCGGTCAGCGTGCGGAGGCCCTGCGCCCGGCACCCGGCGGCAATTCCAAGCCCACCCACCGACCCACTCCCCGGTCCCCGCCCACCCACGCCCTCCACCCACATTACCACCATAGCCCGCATTGCCACCCATCCCACCCACCGGTGAGGCTCGGGGGGCAGCGCAGCGGCCTGGCCCTCCCGCACCTCCCTGCCCGGCCCGTGCAGGGGTGAGCCTTGCCGGCCTGCTTGACCCCACGCTACGGCCCGGCCCGGGGCGGTGGTGGTGGGGAGGCGGCCCTCGCCCCGCGCCCCGGCGCAGCGCCTGCCCCTCCCCTACCCCCACGCCGCTTAGCCCACACGGCATATACGGTACGATATGCCCCCCTGCCCGGACGGACGGGCGCCACCAGCCCCACGACTCAATCCCATCTCGGCTCCTGGGCCGGCTCAGGCGATTGCGCCTGCTGTCAGTCCCTGTGGGTGCGACCCTGCCGACTCCACAGTCCGCACCCTGGCGCTGGCACCGGCCGCTTTGCGACTTCAGCCGCACTCCGGTTCGGCCCTCAGCCAGAGCGCTTGCGGCAGTCGAGTACCGCAGAAGGCGCAAAGGCTGCCAGGTATTAAATGACGCGCGCAAGCAGGCCGTGATACAGCAGTGGGGTCGGACTTCGCGCAGCCGTTCGCGCAACCCCTCACACTCACAACCTCTTTACTCCGCACTGCGAACAAGGCAATTTACGCTCACGTGGCCACCTCCTAAAGGCCTACCTATCGTTCAGTTTCTCAGCGGTCTGATTTGGGGCGGACATCACATTAGTAATGCAGCCGCGCGCGGGAGCGTTCCGTATGCGGCGTTTGCAGCAGTGATGATCTCGCCACCCGCTTCATCGGGGAAATGCTCCAGGTCTCGGCAGTTCTTACGGCAGCCCCCCCCCCCGAGCCGCTCTCAGCGCCGTAGCGCTTTGTCCGGACCCGGCTGACGGTTATCCTCTGCGCCTCCGGCTCGACCGCTCAGCTCCGTCCGCTTCCATTCGCACCGGTCACTGGTCACCTACCGGGCCAGGAAAAGCCGCAGCGAGGGCTGCGAGGGCAACGACCGAAGCGGAGGCAGTGCATCCGGCCCATCCGGCCCATGCTGCGGAGGGCCGCCCACCACGGCACCTTCGCCGCCTGCCGCGACGGGCTGCAGCGGCTGCAGCGGCGCGGGCGCAGGGTCCAGCGGCCGCGCAGCCGCTGCGGCGCCCGGCGGGGAGTCGCCCGGGGCGCTGGGGCGCACGCCGGCCGGGTGCGTGCCCAGCTCGCATGTGTGCGGCTGCTGCCGTGGCGCTGGCTGCGAGGTGGGGAACTCCGAACCGAGCATCCCCAGCGCGGCGGCGTTGAATGCATTGTCAGCGATGGCGTTGGCGCGGGCGCGGACTGTGGCTGCGCCGACGGCGTGGATGTAACCGTCAGTGGCCGTGGCCGACGGGTGCGCGGGCGCGGGCGCGGAGGCCGGCTCGGCCCCGCCGCCAGGCCGGCTGCCCAGCCGCGCCGCCCCCGCTGCGAAGGCCGAGCCCTGCCGCTGCAGCTGCGGGGGCGGGTGATGCCATGGCCGTGGTGACGGCGGTGACGGCGACGGCGGCGGTGATGGCGACTGCGGCGGCGTCGGTGCGAACCACACGTGGCGCGCGGCGGGCCGCGCCCCCGGAATGCCGCTGCCGCCCAACGATGTGACCACCGGCGCACCGGTGGCGGCGGTGGTGTGGCCCAGCTGCCGCGTTGGCACTGTGCCGAGCCAACCGCCACCACCACCGCCGTCGCCGTCACCGCCCCCGCCGTCGCCGTCACCGCCCCCGCCCGCGGCGTTGCCCGCAAAACCGTGCTCGCCGCGTCCGCCGCGGCCGCTGGAGGCGACGGAGGCAGCGCGCTCGCGGCGCGCGGCACTGGCTTCAGCGACCGTGCTGGCGGCGGCGTCATGGGCGTAGCTGGCGGCAGGTCCGGGCGGCTGCGGGCGACCGGGGTCGGCACTGGCGCCGGCACTGGCGCCCTGCTGCGCCGCGCCGGGGTGGGCTTGCCTTGGCGGTGCCCATCGCGACGGGGGAGGGCCCATTATCTCAGACGATACGGCCGGCAGGCGGCTGG
>LSYV01000045.1:16586-42565 GCA_001584585.1 Gonium pectorale
CGCTGTTCGGCCGTGTGGGGCACCGGCAGCGGCTGTCCCTCCTCCGGGTCAGGACCCGGTTCCAGCTCGGGGTCGACTGGGCCCGCCGGTCGGCCTGGGTCGGGCTCTAGGCTATGACCGCCGCGGCCCCGGGCCTGCGGCCGCGGGTGCGGGTCCTGTTGCGGCACCAGCGGCCGCAGCGCGACGAGGGGGCGCAGCGGAGCGACAAGCAGCCCGCAGGGGAGCCTCAGCGCAACCCGCGACTGACGCGGCTGCGGCTGCTCGGGCGGCTCGGGATGAGAGCCACGTCGTCGCGGCGCAGGCTGCTGCTGCTGCGGTGGCGGCGGCGGCGGCAGCGGCTGTGCGAGCGGCGGCAGCAGCGTGCGGCCGCGTGCGGTCTGATGGGCGCCCGGGGCGGGTTCGGACCGGCCGGGGTGCGGACTAGGTGCCTGATGCTGCTTCTCCTGTGGTGGAGGCGGTGCTGCTCCCGCGCCGACACGGCGTCGCTTCGCCGCTTCCGCCTCCGCAAACTCCGCATCGGCCGCCTCCATCGCCGCCGCCTTCGCTGCCGCTGTCACTCTGCTTCCCCCGCTGCCAACGCCGGCGAGAGACGCGTGCGGGTCCCGAGACCGCGGTCGCCCCCAACCCGCACGACCGCCCATCCACGCGTGGCGCGCAGTGCCGCTGCCTCTGCCTCCGCTGCCTCCGCCATCGCTGCCTCCACCGCCGCTACCGCTGCCTCCCCCGCCACCACTGCCCTCGCCGCCCCCACCATCGCCGCGGCTCCTCACCCGGTCAGGCGACTGACTGCCAGCGCCCAAGCCAGCTCCCTTCCCTGCTCCCTCCGCTACCCAAGCCTCCCTCGGCCAATCAGGCGACATCTGGAACGCCACCTCGCCCACGCCACTTCCGCCGTCGGCTGGTGCTCCGCCTTCGCCGTCGTGGCCGTAGCCCTGCCCCGCGCCGCCGCCAGTGGGGTAATACGGAATGGGGAAAACGGGCCGCCAGTGGGGTAATACGGAATGGGAAACGGGCCGCCAGTGGGGTAATACGGAATGGGAAACGGGCCGCCAGTGGGGGCGGCGATGGCGGCGACGGCAGCGGCGGAGGCGGCCGGAAGCAACCGCCCGTCCGGCAGCTGTATCATGGCCCGCACCGTACCGGGAGGGGGCGGCGGCGGCAGCTGCGGCAGCGGAGGCGACGGCCGCTGCTGGCCCCACGTGGCTCCCGCCGCTGCCGCTGCCCCCGCCATTG
The DNA here is from genome assembly GCA_001584585.1 of Gonium pectorale. NCBI lineage: Eukaryota > Viridiplantae > Chlorophyta > Chlorophyceae > Chlamydomonadales > Volvocaceae > Gonium > Gonium pectorale. The sequence continues at coordinate 17,820 of LSYV01000045.1, forward strand.
CCGCCGCAGCCGCAGGGGCGGGCTGTTGTATGACCACCCGCGGCGCGGGGCCTCCCGCCAGCGGCCCCGCCAGCTGCACCAACCGCACCACCGACGGCACCAGCCCACAGTCCACGTCAAGAAGCCGCAGCGCAAGACCACCAGCAGGGGCCAGCTCCGGCGGCACCGCAGCTGCGTGCCTTGGTGGGCCTCCGTGGAACGGCGCCATCAAGGGCAGCGGTTCAGCGAGCGAGCGAGCGCCCCACAGGGCGGCAGGCGCAGAGGCGGGCCGCCAGGCGGCGCCGCTACCACCACCTCCGCCGTCGTCATCGCAGGCGACGGAAGGGTCTTGGTGGCACGCCGTGCGGAGCGACGAAGCGTGCCGCAACAGCGGCGGTGCCAGCCGCCGTTCCACCGCTGTCGCGCCCGCACCCTGCTGCTGCTGCTGCTGCTGCTGCTGCTGCCGGGAGTGCGGTAGGTGGCCGTCAGGTTGGCCGGCGGCGGCGCTGGCGGCGCCGGGCCCGCGAGGGGACGCCCGAGCCGCTGCCGCGGTGCCGAGGCCCAAAAACGAGTCGTAGGGCTGCGGCGCCTCTTCGGACGCCCCGTCCTGCGTCCACTGCCACCCCGCACCCGACGCGGCGGCGCGGGCCAGAGCGCCGCCATGGCCGGCGGCTCCCCCCTGCCTGAGGGCCCACCGGGCTTGTGGCTCGTGCCCTCCTTGGTCGGCTGGGACGGCGGGCGCCGGGCCGCCAACGCCCCCGACGCAGCTGCTAAGCAACGGTTCCCAGACGCCGACGGTCGCTGAGGCCACCGGCGCACCGTCGCCGGCCACTCGCATGTCTTTTGCTGGCGGCGCCGGCCCCAGCTGCTGCTGCTGTTGCAGCTCATCGTCCTGCGGATGGCTGACTCGCCGGCGCTTCAGCCCGGGCTGCTCCGTCAGCGGAAGCTGGCGCTGCTGCTGCTGGGATGATGGCGGACGCTGCCCTTGCCATCCCCATGCCGACTGCCGCTGCAGCGCGTGGTGGTGGGGATGGTGGCACCGACTGTCGTCCGAGGGAGTGGGAATCATGGGGTCTGGGTGGCGGCGGGACCGTCCGCCGGCGTTGAGGGGCCCGCCGAAGCAGGTGCCGCCGTCGCGGCCTGCTGAGGCAGCGGCGTCTGGCCCCAGCCACGGCGGCGGCGCGTCGCCGTGCCTGCGCGCAGCGGGGGCGGGGACAACGGGAGGTGGGGAGCCCTGCCGGTGCGGTCGACGAACATTGGGGGACGGGTGCCCGCATGCCTGCGCGCAGGGCAACGGGATGCGGGGCGCCGTGCCTGGTGTCGTGTGGTCGACGAGCAATGGGGGCAGAAGCCCGCCCCAACCCCGAGTTCCGAGGCACCCGATTGCCCGCCCCGAATCGAGCCGGCGGTCCCAAGGTATGGTAAGAGGCGGGGGACGAGGGGCGGGAACGGGGTGCGAGGAATGAGGCGATTGCATGCTGGGGGGTGGGTGGGTGGAAGAGGATGGATGACACCAGCCCCACACGCGGGCTCACATCCCCAAGGTGCAAGCGCCGTCGCGGAGCATAGGCGGGAGAAGGGCATGCCCCACGGTCGCCCGCGTGCACCGGTCGCACACAAGTCGATTGGCGCCCAGACCGTACCGAGCGAACCCCCCGGTACTGACTGCCTACCGATAACGGGGGCCCCGGGTGCGACCGGGTGCGACCGGGTTGCGTTACGGAGGGCCCCGCAGGTGAACCGGTGCGAACGCGTGGTGCCGCACCTTAGGGTGCTCGTGACGCCGGCGGGGTCGTCGTCGCCGCCCTCCTCGCAGCACCCGTCGACCCCCCCACCGGCGGCAGCATCGCCGTCCCCCGTGTACATCGTCCCGCCGCTGTCGGCTGCGCGACCCGCCTCTGCGCCTGGCACCGTGACTGCTGCCGCCGCTGCCCCCGACGCCCCGGCCCCTGAGTATGGCGTCGTCGGAGGCGGCCCCGGCCCCGACGGCAGTGGGCCCCGCCTCCCCTGCTGCGCGCGCCCCTCCCCCGCCGGCGGCGGGCTGCCACCACTGCCGCTGCTGCTGACGCTCGGCCTCGTCGCCAAGTCACCGCTGGCTCCCCGCCGGCAGCGTCTTGCTCCCTCGCCACCACCGCCTGCTGCTGGAGCTGCCGTTGCGGCTGCTGGCGGCAGCGCGCCCTCCCCAGAGGGCGGGGGGCCCGCCTCATTAACGCCGTCTTGACCGGGCCCACCGCGGGGCGCCGGCCGCGAGGGCGCTGGCAAGGAGCAGGCAGCCGCCTGGTCTGCATTGTCCATGGCTGAGGTCCGGAGCGAGGCGAGGCGAGCCGCCCAGGAACGGCGAGAGTGAGGCGCGCTCCTTACGCCGTCGCGGCAGGGCGGGCGCGGCCCCCCGCCGGCCTCAGCCAGTTGAGGCGTATGAGGGCCCCAGTGGTCGCAGCTGTATCCGGCATCCTGAGGGAGGTGAGCAAAATGGGGGCAACGGGCTCGACTTTAGTAGTACAGGGGGGAGGCGCAGGGGCGCAAAAAGGTGGCCCAAAGTGAGGCTATATGAGCTGTCTGGCGACTGCAAAATGAGACGGCAGAAGGCGGTGCGCAGGTTCGCGCACACCTCCTGAAACCGGGTCTGACCGGCGGTCGAGAGGAAGCGGAGCGCAGGCGCAGCGATGCAGGCGCATTACCAAAGAAAAGAGGTGAGCAGCCAAGCACGAGCTGAGCGCTTGTTTGGGCAGATGCGCAGCCTGGAGACAAACGGCCGCAACGGGCCGAAGGCCTCTGGGTCCACACGTGGCTTCAGGGTCAACAGCTGGATATCTATCATGCAATGCTCAAGAAGGTTAGCTATGCATGGCGTCTCGGCTGGCTAGCTGCCCGCTGAGCGAGCGAGCGATCAAAAGCGTCCATAACCGTACAGCCAGAGGGGGTTTCACAATGATTCAGCAAGGAAGCAAAGCACTTCTTCATCACAAGCAGGGATTGGTATGCGGCGGCTAGGCTGTTCTGGGTTCGACAAGGTAAGCAGCAGCGGCGGTTGCTGGTCGGTCGCCCAATCATCAACCGCCGTCGCCTATCGCCTGCAGCCTGCTGCGCGCCCGCCCGCGCGCCGCTGCGCGTGGGCGGTGGGAGACAGGACTTGCTTTTGCACAGCACGCCTCGGGCTGCGGGCGGGGACGATGCCCCAGAGCATGTCGAAGCAGACACCTGGCGAAGCGAAGTGCAAAGAAAAAAACAGATAATAAGCAACACCCGCCGGGCCTAGCTGGATAGATAGCCAGCCACCTTCCGTAGGATGCAGCAGGGCGGGTGGGTTAATTGGGTGCAACGCAATTCGTCCATGGCCCCCCCGGCTTTGACGGACGTGTAATAACATGTAACCTGTAACCTGTAACGCACTGCAATGGACCCTTGCTTGCATGGGCGCGCTGCCTGCTCTTTGGTTGCTTCGGGGGATTGACGACTTTTAAAGACAGATTCGCCCTGCCTGGCCCTGCCTGCATGCTGCGGCCTAGCCAGAGCTGGACTGCGCATCGTTGCCCAAGCCAACCGATCCCGTGCTGCTGCATTTGCAAGCAAGAAACTAGACTGTTCGAACGAACGAACAAACGAACGCGCGCGCGGGCGGGCGTGCGGGCGGCACGAACGGCTAACCCATCCACTTCGCTCCCCGCCGCATGCATGCTCGCTACCGCTACTCAACTCAGACTCGGATTCGCACGTACGGCATCGACCGGTGACGACCGTGTGCGTAGCCCAGCCACCACGCACACCGCCGTCCGGCCGCGTCGCAGTACGTCCGGCACCGCGCAGGTACGCTTGCACACAGACGATAGCGCCGCCGCCGCCGTGCGACCGATTGATGATTACCAGGCATCCAATCAACCATTACATGATCCGGTGCGGGCGGCGGACGGATGAAGCGGGCGGGCGGACTACTCCCAGCCGCCAGCGTAGCAGGCACAGCAGCAGCTAGCGTCGTCTACGTCGTCGCAATTCAGATCCATTTAGAAACCATTGATCGATGGCGGCGAGGCCCAACCGCCGGCCCTGCCCCTCTATCACATCACCAGTATGTAGCAGCGGGCACTCGATCTATCGCTCATACGCAATCAGCAGACGACGGCACAAACGACGGGCGTTTCACTGCAGCTGTACTGTACTACCGCATGTACGTTTATTAGTTCATCGCGTGTACGGCGGCCTCCATGCTCCGCCCGTGCGCCATGTCATACGGAGCGCTGTCTCATGGCCCCGTACGCGCTCAACGCATGCCCTAGCTACCTGTGGCCCCGCCCGCCCGCATGCACGACACGTACGGCCGCCCTATCTATCTACCTCGCTCCGACACGCACGCCATACATGTCATCAAATACGTACATGCCGCCCCAATAATAAGCAATCCATCGCCTGCATGCTGTACTCCGCGACGACGTGAGCCCCATCTAGCTACCGGTACTCGCCTAGCTCCCCCTGCCCTGAACGCTACGCAGGCGTGACGGATGGATAGATGCTCCCGGCTTGCTTGCGGGCGGGCGGGAGAACGACCTGGCCCGGCACACGCACCGTGCCGGCAGGCGCTGCGCCCGCACGTACGGGCGGCATGCCTGCTGTGCGTGTGCGCGGCATGCGTACCGCTGGACGATGCACGGGCCGGGGCGGGCCGGCCCAAGCAGGCCCAATCAAGAGAACGGGCGAACTTCAGTACGTCATCATCCGCGCCGTGCAGCAGGGTGCAGCGTAGCATGTGTATATATGCAAACGCACGTACGCCAAATATAGGACGACTGAACCCATCCACCACCGGCCGGCCGGCGGCGCGCGCCACCTATTAGTCCAACGCAATGCATAACTATCATATCATATCTGCGGGAGATAGATAGAGCACGAGCGAGGTAATAATCCTGGGGGACGAAACAGCGTAGCATGTGCCCACGTGAGCAGACAACACGTACGCACAGCGAGCGGCGAACGGCAGTGCGCCTGCTGTCCGCCGGTCCTCCTAGTGAGTCATGCTGCTTTCGACCGCACGATCGACCTGCTGTAAGGAGGACGAACGGCACGGCCGATGCAGGTGGTCTCCCGTCCAGCCCTCGAGCGAGGTGAGCTCGCTCGCTCGCGGCAACCACGCACGCGGCCCGCCGCCCGCCTATCCCGCCTATCCCGCCCGCGAAAACATACGACGTACGATACGTAGCTGCATGCCTGTATCTCTAGCTAGCTAGGCATCGCATGCACCTACCAGCAGCATGCCGCGCCCCGTGCGGCTATCTATATAGGCCTGCCTACTGTGCCGCTGCTTGATGAATGCATGGCTGGGGCCGGATGGCGACGAGCAAGCAAGCAAGCGTGTGCGCGTATGGCGCCGCTAGCTTGTGTCTGCACGCGGACAGCAGGGCGTGGTGTATGTAAGGACATGTATGCGCACGGTTCTGACGCCCCATGCATCCACGCGCTCGATCACGCGCCACCTACCCCGCCCATGCCGCGTATGCAGTTTCTCGATCGATCGATCGCCTCCTGGGTATGTAGTACCCACCGTAGTCTGGTACTGATGTTGTCGACGCTCGGTCGTCGTCGCTCGCCCACACGCACTACTCGCGCGCATGTCTTGTCAATCATCACTGTCATGACGTACGGCATACGGCACGCCGTAGCAGCAGCAGGTAGGGACGACGCGCCTGCAGGCAGCAATCGATGGGTGCGGTGGGGTCGTCATCATCACGCAGGCAGGCAGGCAGGCAGGCAGGTCGCGTGTGGATGAAGATAAGGAAAAATGTGTATGTGCGACTCGATCGGTACATTGTAACTGGTGATGATGAAGTGTAGAAGCAGCGGCAGCCCGCAGAAAATAAAGTGGATTCCTTGGTTATGCGTGTAGTACCCGCCAGCAGCAGCTGGCATGGGCTTCAAAACTTCGAAGCTTCAACATGCTACGCCTGATCAGCGCTAGCTCATGGTCCCCGCCTAGCTACCTGGCCCATCCATACATCCGTCGGTCCACTGCATGCATGTGCGCGTATGTACTCGCGCACTCCGCGTATCCAGCAGATAGATTTTTTTCCCCAGCCAGCCGTCACGAGCCGTCACCCTACCACCGTCACCATCCGTCCTTCCATCCGCACATATGCATGCAACGGTATCCGTTCATGCACGCGAGCGAGCGAGCGAGCGAGCGGGCAAATAAACCCTGCCGCCTGCTGCACACGTGTATACATACGCACGGCGGCGGCGGCAACTAACCGATCAAGCAAGCCCCGCTCTGCGTGCAGCGGCGGCGCATAGGGAGACGCATCGCGCGCGCGTGTGCCTGGATCATGCATGCATTATTCAAGCTAGCCAGCAGCAGCGGGCATTGATGACTACCACATACATCTATCAATCCCTCGCATCGTGCGCAGAGCATGTATGCATCAGGCGGCGGCCTACCTATTCTTGCTACCTACCTACCTGTGGAAAGCGAGACGCTAGCTGCAGTGCCACATAACCTCTATCTACAGCCACACATACCCGGCGGGCTGAACTTGCATTTTGCGGCGGATGGAGCAGCAGTCACCAAGGCGGAGCGTTAACGCATCCAGCAACTGAACCGAATTGAGGCAGCAGCAGAGAGGGTACATGCAGCGAATGCAGTGGTAAGCGCAGGGATATGAAAGCAGTAATATGGGGGCTTCGGTAAATGGAAAAACAGTGGTTGCACTACGGAACAAAGCAAGTGCAAACAAACGCTCCCTATTAATTAACATGGCATGTATGCCTTCGTGAGCGCTCGCTGGAACGAATGAAGGACAATATCTACGACATTATTTCAAGTTAGGTAGGGCGGCCCAGCATACCAATGGCGACTGCTGCGCTCACCTGCTGAATGTGTATATATGCATAAATTGTTGAGTGCGCAGGCCTCATCCACCATCACCAGGAAGCGCAGTTAGCGCACTCTGCGCAACCGACTCCATCTTGTCTGTCGATCTATCCAGCAGGCCTTCCCCATGCATCCTCCAGCTAGCTTAGCGAGCGCCCAGACTGCACTCACGCATGTGCGTGCGTGCGTGTGCAGCGAGCCGTACGATACGCCATCATCACGTACGCTGCGTGTGGAGTAAGCGTCGTCGTCGTCTGCGGGGTTTGTTGCATGACGGCGGGTGGGTAGGTGCGACCGCGTCGTGTTGGGGCCTTTATCCCTCTGTGGAAAGGTTTCAGGATGGATGAGAGGGCGGGGACAGCGGCTAGTTGGCCCTCCCGTGACGAGAACCACGCACCGAGACCCTGCTGACCAAGCTGCAGCGCACCCCGTACGGCAGCTCATCACCACGTACGGCAGCCAAGACCAAATAAACACGCATCGACGGCACGCACGGCACGGACCAGCCATCCACACAAGGAGATAGATGATGACCACCAGAGCACAGAACAGCAGGTAGGAAGGTGATACGTACGACAAAACCGAGGAAAGGAGAGGAGGGGACGAACTAACGACATGAGGAAAACAGTGCACAGGGAGCAAGAGATTCCACTCCCCTCGCTCCCGTACCCCGCCAGTAACAAACCAAGCAAAAAGCCAGAGCGCACGCACGGCCTCTGACAAGCAACCACCACCAACCCCAACCAACTAATAACCCCAAGCACAACCACGCGCCAAACCCATGCATGCTATGTTTCATCAGACTGAGAGCAGCTTTTGTTGCACGAACGGCCATACGGTGCCATCCATGCCGTACTATCGAAGGGCTCTGGCAGGGCCGCACATACAGATACGATACCCCGCGCATGCAGACACGGTAGGTGGGGCCGCGGGTAGCGCGGGAAATAAACCACCAGTGGGCGGGGGAAACTAGCTAGCTAGTAGATGGGGACGACGACGTGTGTGCAAGGGGTAAACGCTGGGGAGAAAAATACCCAGCACGCAACAGCGCGCTCGCTGCCTCACGTGCATCCTACCACAGGTCTCCCACATCATGCTGCCGTCCATGAATGTGCACGCTACCGGTTAGAGCTAGCGAAGCGCATTATTCTGGACCGCAGGTAGCAACGAACGCACCTACCTTTCAAGGCAAGAGCAGCCAGGACTCCAGATCCATGGTTTCTTTGTCATGTATGCTCGTGTGGTTGTGAGCCCACCGATAGTAGTGTAGGCCAGCAGCTGCAGCAGCGAATCCTCGAAGCAAACACACCCAGGCGGTCAGCAGCAGACCGAATCGTCATGAAAATTAACCTCTGGTTGTGTGTGATTGCATGCAGCCTCCGAGTTTGGGCGTGTGAAGAGGGAAACTATCGTTGCTGTCTGACCGCCGGCGGGGCGCAACCTAGGACTAGTCAATTTCATGATAATGACTATTGCAATTCTAAGAATTGAGTAAGCTGACGCAGATCTGAAAAGAGAGTTCGGCTGGAAGGTGAACGGGCAAAGGCAGTATATTCATAGAGTGCCGCGAGTGGCACCGGCGAGCTCATTTTATAGACTTCTAGATTTTAATAATTGAATTTTGGGGCAAAGCATTAGCTCCCCGCCGTACACCGCCGTCGCGACGACGTGCGCCACGCACTCAACCTGAATGGACTGCGGGTCTCTGGGCGTTCTTGGAACGCTTCTTTGGCTCCACGGCGTGTCCGGCCCGCCGTCCGTACGTCAGCCGCTTACTCGGGTTTGTGTTGCTGTCTCGCCCGCCCCGCCCGCCTCGCTTTGCATCAACCCGCCCGCTCGCCCTATCAACTGCTGGATGGAAACGTCGCGCCCTCCCGTGTATATGACCGTAGAGGCGGGCTCCCCCTTTATCTCAGCTTCCGAACGAAGGGGAGGGCGAGCGAGTGACCATCGTCCAGGTCATCATGTGCGTTCATTTCGGGCCTTCGCCGCCGTTGGGGGGTGCTCATTATCAGTTACCGCATATGAAGTGACAACCTCCCGCCGGAAGTGTATGTAGGCCGTTGCCTTCGGGAGCCGGCCTCGTTATGAAGGGTTGAGGGCGGGCGGGCGGGCGTCACATGCCTCGCTTGAACTGTACCCGCCCGCCCTACCGGAAATGTCGCGCCTTCGGGTGCACCAATCCGCGCGCCGCCCTGTTTTCTGGGCGGGTCATTTCAATATCTGTTACAGGAGAGGAGGCGAGAAAGGGCGCAGACACCGGGAGGGCGGGACAGAAAGCCCTCCCGTGACGAAAACCACCGAACCCCACAACACACCACGCACGGCAGCCAAGACCGAACAGACACCGACGGCACGCACACGGAGAGGAGGAGCCTTGCATGCACCTAAAGACCACAGAACAGGAAGGCAGGATGACAGGAGGAGAAAAGGACCAGGACGACTCGAGGAGCACAGGCAGCGAGCGTAACATCCCCCCTAGCAAAAGCCCAAATCCGAACCCCTTCCCCCATTTTTTCTGTGGAAAGGTTACAGGCGGAGAGGCGAGAAAGGCACCATGGCAAACCGCGCGCCGGACAGAGCCACTAACAGCACCGCCCCAAAAACACGCCATGTATGTAGACACAGCGCACAACACCGCACCACCCACACCACCCTGCACGCCGACCCCAAAGCCAACCGCCAAGCTCAGCGGGCACCCGGCGACTGGCCTGCTGGCTGGGCACGTCCCGCCTTCGGGTTTGCATAACCGTAGATATATAGAGGCGGGCTCAGTATGTCTTTGCAGCTTCTTCTATGTGCGTGCTTGAATGTATGGGTTTCAGTTTGTCGCGGCTAGATGCGTCAGTCGGGTTGGGCCGCAACTCCCGCAAGGAGTCAGCAGTCGTCACCAGAGGAACGACCGAGGGTATGTATGACTGCATGCGTTAAAGCGTTATATGGACCGTGGAGGTTGGGCTGTTTGACGGCGAGAACCCGGAGGTTGGAGATCCATCATCGCACCCGCCCGAAGCACGGCACACAGCCGTACGTAGCGTGGTGCACTGCTGCTACCAGCAGCGTAGCGCGCGCCACCCCTGCGCGCCCCCGATTCAGGCGCGGTAGGGAAGGGCACGCCGTTCGTTCTTGTGGGCTGGACGGAAAAGTCAGTGAGGAAGGGGTGACATGCATGTGGGAGGAGGGTCTCACAGGCCCCACGCCCCAGCCAAGATAAAACGTACGGAGCCCGGAGCAGACGGAGCTCTGCCCTGACGGAGCCCTACCCAGAACCCAGCGCAGCAGTGCAGCTGGATGGCTAGCATTCCAGGATGGTCATGTTCATCTTATTACTGAGATACCGACGCGCGCGTGCGCGCGCCATGTCCGCAGCTCCGCAGCCTGGCGAGGCGAGGGCACATGTTGCGTTACATCGATGGCCGTCTGTTACATTGATGCAATGACCCGTTTGCATGGCATCGATCGGCGGGCCGTTTTGGAGAAGGTTACGGGTAAGAGAGGACATACGGGGCGCAGAAACCGGGAGCGCGGGAGGGACAATCAATCCAGGCCTCCCGTGGAATGAACCACCTACCATAACTCGGACGGAATCACGGCCCCAACGTACTAATGGGTGTGCACTCATAGAGATCGCAGCCGCATGATGACAAGGGGGCGTACGTACGGCTGGGTGGGTTCCGTACTCCACGCAACGTGGCGTGGGGCTGTCCGGGCGGCGACGTGGGGCTTCTTGTCCGCCGCTGGTGCCACGGGGCTTGCCGCGGGCGGGTGTTCTCCTGCCGGAGACACAGAGGAGTCACCCAGAAGCCCACGGATGTCGTTCATCGGGCCTGAACCATCCAGTGCTTCTGGCTGCGTGGATAGGGGCCTACGCTGCGAGTGCGGTATTGTGGTACGGCGGAGAAAGTTGTGGTGGTTTCGGAGGCAGGCGCAGGACTGGTCGCGTTGCGTGCGAGTCTATGTGGTAACGGAAGGCTTACTTAATTAACCTCGCTGCACCGTCAGCCCGCCGTCAGGTGTATTGCATGTTGCGCTTGCAGACCTGAGCTTCACCTAACACCGGTTCCAGAGCTACAGATTGCTTAAGTTACATAGAGCGTTTTTACTGCGCTGCATGGCGGCAACCTTTCTGATCAGGGCTTCGCGAAGAGTCGCGGTTCACGCATTCGCTCGCAGCTCCAGCACCATGGCGGATAAGCAAGTGGAGACCGCCCTCAAAGACGTCATGTCCAGGATGAAGCAGGCATCGGAACGTGCGGGCCGCACGCAGCCGGTGGGCCATCGCGACCGTGCCAATGCCCCCGCCACGCACGTACGGCCTGTCGGGTCTCCCTCGCCCAGTCCCGTGCCCTTGACCCCTCCTCTGGAACTCAGATCCGACTCGTTGCGGTCAGCAAGACCAAGCCGGTGGAGGCGCTCCAGGAGGCGTACGATGCGGGACAGCGCGTGTTCGGGGAGAACTACGTGCAAGTACGTGCGGGGCTGCCGTTGCGTCGTCATGGGCTTGAGCCGCACCGGGGGGCTGTCCTGGTGGCTCTGGTCTGGCGGTGACGAAGGCCCTCCACCGCCCGGTGCCGGGCGTGGGCAGCTGGGCGCTGGGCCGCAGCAACTCTTTTGCACGCCCGCACATCGCCTTTTGGCGACGCAGGCAGACGTGTGGGGCCGATTCAAACTCCGGGGTTGCCGCCCGGCGCTAGCGGCTCTCCCTCCCACGCCTTCTTTGCCATCGCCCGGCCATCGCCCGGCCTGTAGACACTCCTGCGGGTCGTAATGCGGGCCATGTGGCCCATGCCGGGCACGCCCCACGCTCCGCCGCACTCCCGCCCCACGCTCCGCCCCACTCCCGCCCCCACTCTCGCCCCCACTCCCGCCCCACTCCCGCCCCCACTCCCGCCCCCACTCTCGTCCCGCGCTCCGCCCCACTCCCGTCCCGCGCTCCGCCCCACTCTCGACCCCACGCCCGTCCCGCGCAGGAGATGCTCGACAAGGTCCCCGCGCTCCCCGCCGACATCCAGTGGCACTTCATCGGCCACCTGCAGTCCAACAAGGTCAAGGCCGTTGTGGGTGAGAGAGCGGGGATGCGCGGCGCCACAGCGGGGTTGCTGCGGACCACCGCTAAGGGGGAGGCTGCTCCTACCCCTCGCGCGGGCTTGCCGCAGCCGGGTGCTCCTGCAGCCAGGAGTTGCGGGCCGCCGGTAGGGTGCGGCTGTCGGTCGAAGCGCGTCGGCCCCTGCCCACCAGCTGCGCTATGGGCCGCCGCGAAGGGGTCACAACGTTTGGACAGCGTCCTCATTGGAGAAGAACGGGGCTGTCTGGAAGGCCAGCAGCTGGGCTCCGCGCCGCCCACCCTGGACCAACGGTGGTCACAAGCCGTGGTGGTGGTGGTCATGGGTCGCGTGGTCAGCACATCCAGACCACCCACTGTGGTCTTGGGTCGTGGGTCTTGGTCGGCCAGCCCAACGCGGCCGCTTGCCCGCGGCGACCCATTCCCGCCTTTGGGCGCAAGCGGATGGGGATTGGGCTGTTTGTGTTCGGCGCCTCCGCCTACCGGCGGGCCCAGCGCGGCCGGGGTCCGACGCCCGCCCACTCTCGCCGCAGAGCGGGAGCTGATGGGGATTAGGTGGGATGTTCAGCGGCGCTGCCCGCTCCGCGCGGCGCTACGAGGGCACAGGCCGGCCCCCCTCCCGGCCCCCCTCCCGGGCTCCCACAGGCGGGACTCGTGCGCGTCGTGTGACGCGTCGCTCCTCCCCCCGCCCTGATGCCCCACCTCGGCCCCCATCCGTGCTTACAACTAACCGTCTACATCACCGCCTTTCCCTCCCGCGAACCCGCTGCTTGGGAGCCCGCAGAGGGAGTCCCCAACCTCAGCATGGTGGAGACGGTGGACTCCACCAAGGTGGGCCCGATTGTTAGGACATGGGGAAGGAGGAGGAAGAAACCAGATGAGGACGCCGGAGGAGGGGGATGGATCGCCTTCTTTGGGGGATAGGAGGTCGTGCTTGCTGCGGGGGAAAGGTTGCCTCAGCGCTTAAAGCCGCGAAGCGGCTTTGGGGCATCTTGTTCCGTTGTTCGGCTGTGGGTTGTAGAAGGGAGGGGTGCTGTCGAGGGCACCGGTGCGGCGGGGAGGCTGGTGGTCGCCATCATCGGAGCTTATGGCCGGCCCCCGGTTGCCAATGGTCGGCAGGGATTCGGGTTCGCGGGGCCCACGTGGTAGATCTGAGCTGCCCGGTGCTAGGTGTCGTTGCGCCTGCTTTCCTCCACGAACCCTCCTCGTTGCGGGCCCCCTGCCGCACACATCGCATTGCACATTCCCCCTCCCCCCACTGGACGACTCGGAACGACATGCGCATCGGGCACCTCTCCACTCGACTGAGAACACCTTCCCACCCTCACCCCCTGCCCCCCGCTCTACAGCTGGCGGACCGGCTGAACCGCGCGGTGGAGCAGGCGGGGCGGCCCGAGCCGCTGGCGGTGATGGTGCAGGTAAGCGTGTGCGTGTGGCTTAGTGGTGACTGAGGAGTCGGAGGGGAAACGCTATGAATAACAATGGGCTGGGCACTAGGTGGCTGTGGTGGTGGCTGGGGAGTTGAGGATCCCGGACAGGACGGGCGTCGATGGGGACGGTGATTGAGCTGGGCACACGAGGGCCGGGAGCGTGTTGGGCCGTGGGCAGGGGCGCGCCGTGGGGTGCTCCGGGCGCTTCGAGACAGGCTGCTACACAACTGGGTCATGGCTTGCGGAACACGAATCACGAGGTGATGCGAGCTGGCATGTACGGCAGGGGGCACCGGACATGCGCCCTCCCGGGAGCACACGACGGGGATGCCCTCCGGCTGAGGTGGCGCCACGGAGCCACGATGCCGGGCGAAGGGCGAGGGCGTACGTCGTGCTGTGGCCACACGGGCTGCGGCGGCTCCGGCGGCGCTCATGGGGACAGAGCCCCTTGCCCACTCGCGCCCGCGTCGCCCGCATCGCCCACCCGGCCATGCCCCCAGGTGAACACGAGCGGCGAGGAGTCCAAGTATGGCGTGGAGCCGGACGGCTGCGTGGATGTGGCCCGACACATCGCAAAGGTGGGGTGGGGTCGCGAGTCGGGAGTTCGGTTGGGGATGCATTGGGGCATGCTCGTTCGCCACGGAGGCTCGCAGCGCTGCACTGCGCTGCAGAGGTGTGGCCCGGAGCGGCGTGGCGGAGTGGGTTGGGGTCGGACGGCGATGGGTCGGAGTAGAGGCACAGGCTCTGCGGCGTGACTTGCGACGGCGTTACTTTGGCGTTCGCGCGGGGGTGGGGGCTGTGGGGCGGCTGGCAGACTGCCTGTATGCATATGCGCGAAGCAGGGAGCCTCCCGCGCCTCGCCCGCCCATACGGCAGCTCCCACCGATTGCGCCTGACAAAACCTTGAGGCCCCCCCGGGCCTGAGCCTCGCCGACCATATCGACGATCGGCCATAGACCAGAGACTCTCCTTGGGCTGCCTCGCCCCCTCCCCTGCCCCAACCCCCGTGTCCTTCTCTACTTAAGACGCCTTCCAATCTTCAAACCCCCCTTGCGCTGGGGCATACGCTGCGGACATCGGCCTCCCGTTTGAAACCACCTTGTGTGTCCTCAACCCGCTCCCCCCTGCTCCGCCCCCTCCCTGCCTGTTGCCCCTTTATGCTGCATCACACTCGATTCCCCTGCGCCTGCCTCCCCCCCCACACACACACCGCCGACACCCTCCCCTTCCTTTGGCCCCTCGCCCGCAGAACTGTCCGCGCCTGCGGCTGGCGGGCCTGATGACCATCGGCCAGCCCGACTACTCGTCGCGACCCGAGAACTTCTCCTGCCTGGCCGACTGCCGGCGGCGCGTGGCGGCCGAGCTGGGGCTGCCGGACGAGAGCCTGGAGCTGAGCATGGGCATGTCGGGCGACTTCGAGCAGGCGGTGGGTCGCGAGAGCCGGAGGATGGAAGCGGGGGATGTCCGTTCGGTGGACCTTACCCGTTAGTGGGGATGGCATGATGGGACTCTCGGCTGTTGCGAGCTGAGCTGTCTTGGGCGGTGTCGGGCTGGAGCTTCGCCCAGCGTGTGTCCAACTCAACACGGGCCCCTCCCCCCAACGTTACATCTTCCCCGTGTCGTATGCGTCCCTGCCTGCCCCGGCCTCGCTCTCCCGGCGCCGCGACCTCGTCCCACCTCCCAGATTGAGGTGGGCAGGCGACCCCAGTCTCAGGGTTAGACGCTTCGACCACTCCCCTCCCCGTCCCACCTCCCAACCCCCCAGATCGAGATGGGCAGCACCAACATCCGCGTCGGCAGCACCATCTTCGGGGCGCGGGAGTACCCCGCCAAGCCCAAGTCGCCGTCCCCGCCGCCGCAGTGAGCGCCGGCGGGCGGAGCGCCGGGGCTGCACATGCGGACCTGGGAGGATGGGGGGAAGGGGGGCGGCAGGGGCGAAGCCAGGGGGGACAACCAACAGCGGCGATAAATCGCCGTCGCCGCTGCCGCTGTGCTGTAACAAGCGGGCGCCGCGGCACTCTTGTGCGCGGCATTGCAATGATGCGGGGAGGGCAGCGAGAGACGGAGCGAGCGAGAGGGAGGCTGGTCGGGAAGAGCGAGCGGAGATATACCGGTAGATACCAAGAGGTCGAGGCTGTATAGGTGGGGACAAGGTGGGATGGGCGCACTCGATCGTCGTTTGGCGACCTAGCACCGGTGCACGGCAGGTGCGGCGCTGTGCGCTTCGTGTGGACGGGAGGGGTGGACGGACCGCCGCGCGGGGGCGGGCGGGCGGTGGGGTCGGTCTAGGCTCGGCAGACGACTTGACCCAGGCCGCAGCGTGTGGCATACCTTTGGACCCGAGGGCGCCGCCCGCCCAGCGTGTTGAGCCCGTCGCCTGGCTAACCGCGAGGAGGCAGGCGGGGCGGGCTGCTGCCGTTGGTGGTTGGTGGTTGTGGTTGGTCGCCGTGCGCGGTGGTCCGTCAGCTCGTCAGGCAGGCTCATGGAGGGAGAGGGATCAAGTGGGACTGTGCTTCCGACGACGTGTGTCTGGCGGCCACGACCGGGTGTGGAGCCGGTCGGGGCGGCTGCGGCAGCGGAGCCCGGGGAGCGGCGCGGGCTGGAATGCTTGCCTGGGAACCTTCCTCTCGGCAGAGCCCGGAGCCGCGGGCAGCGCGTATCGAAAACCACCGCGACACGGGACGACACGCGAGCAACTCGCCGACGGCTGCCACCGGGCCCGTGCTGTGCGTGTACAGGTTACAGGTTACACGTCCGTCAAAGCCGGGGGGGGGGCCATGGACGGATATGTATCCCTGGATGCCGTATTGGTGGTGTAGATGTTCCATGGAAAAGGAGGGGGCCGCCTCAACGGCCCCGTGCGGCGGCGTCCTGTGTGTGGAGCGCCCTTGTGGCCTGTGTGTAGAGGACACGAGCCGCCGGCACCATAGGCGACTACATACGGCGCTGGACTGCTGCTGCAGCATCTGCGTGTCCCTTCTCATGTGAAGGTGCTGTACGTACCAAGCTCCCTCAACCTGGACATGTGCTGTGTACGGCCGTACGGATGCCGTGCAAGGCATGTGCGGGGGTCGGTCTACCGCGCCAGCGGGCGCTCGAGAGGGGCCTTGGAGGGCCGCATGCGGAGGGGCGGACCGCGCCCTGCTCACACACCCGCCCCCCCCGCCTCCGCCGCGACCTCTGGTTTTAGGTACGTACTCTTCGGTTGCAGCGTGGTCACCCTCCATCAGGCTGGCTGCTTGTAGAGCACGGTAGGGTATGCAAGCAAGGAATGCTATCCAGGCTGTACGATCCAGGCGAGACGGAATAACATCGTATCCGGCATACGGCGTGTGGTACTACCGTTGTACCGTACGGCGCTGGGCGAGGAGCGCACCAGCGCAGAAGCAAGTAAAACGACGTCTGTATGATCTGGGCCACGCTCGGGCGCTTACCCACAACTTTAGCTTGCACAGGTACACACCGTGTCATATCCTATGTATGACACAAATGAATAACAAATCAACGAATGCAGCACTGGAAGCATGCCCCGGGCATTGACTCAATTCAGCTACTCAATGTGGAAACTGACTAACACCCGCTGCAGCGCAAAACACAGCGTTCGTACAGTTCGGCAGCAACCAGAAACGCACGGGTTGCGCGCAGGCCGACCCAGTCCAATAAAGACTCTACGCAAATGCGCCGCCCCCCCCCCCACACACGTGACGTATGCGTTTTCCTTTCCAACACACGTGACGACGACGCCAACAGCGCCGCAGCGCACCCGCGGCAGGCTGGGCAACCAGCGCCGCAGCGCCATTGCCAGCACCGCGCGCTGCCCGCCAGCCCCGCCCCCCGGTCGGGCCCACCACTTCCACCCCGCACCCCTCCATCCCCGCTCGCCATCATCAGGATACATTTAACTGCAACTGCGGGGGCCTTTATGAGGCCTTTGTGGAACGCCAGCCGGTCTACTGACTACCAGTAGCGGCACGACGCATTGACATCGCAGCCCTTTGTGACAACACACACAGGGCGCCCCGAGCAGCCCCCAGCGGTCGGGCGGAGCAGCTCCTCGACACCATGCCTAGCTACGTGTCTGTTGACGCGCCCACCGCGATCGCGCCTGTACGGCGTTACGGCACAGTACGGCTATCATGTACGGCGCTGTACACACTCATCGCCATCACGGCGCATCGGCGCGGCTGGCGGGGCTGGCGGCCGCTCCGGACCCCGCAGCCCGACCGCGGCGGCGCGGAATCATCCCCGCAGCCGCCCGTTTAATTAGTGTGTATCACGCCCGCAGCAGTCAACCCCTCCGAGCCATTTCCAGTTTGCGACCAAACCGAACCGAGACGCGTTGCGACCAAACCGTCTTTGCAGTTCGCGGCCCGCCCGCCCGCCCGCCCGCGGCCGGACGCCTTTCGCGTTGCCATGCCGTGGAGCGCCCGCTCCAAACGGCATCTGCCCATGTGTGCGTTGCGCGGGGCAGCCGCTGCCTACACCTGCCTACACCTGCCTACACCTGCCCAGCTACCCACCCACCACTGCAGCAGCAGCCACCCGGCTGCCCCCATGCACCGTGCGCAGCGACGTGTGCGCGCGCTCCGCCCTCCCCCCGGCGACAGCGCCCCAGCGCCTCGCCACCGCCCCATCCTGCGCCCGCTCGTGCCCTTCCTCGCGCTGACCGCCGGCGCCTGACGGGCGCCACGCGGGCCGCCACGACTCCATGAGTTCCCGCCCTGGTCTTCCGTTCCCCTCTGCCCGGGCACACCAGTCATACCTGCCCCTCCCCCTCTCGCCGGGACCATGCTGCTGGGTGTCTGTGCGCTTCCGTCGGACCTGCTGAGGTCCGATCCCTGCCTATCCCCAGTTTCGTACACGGACTCATCTGAGCCTGCCCCCTTCATCATCCATCAGACCATCACCCATGCTCCACGTCTCACCGCTCCGCCCGCGCCCTCCCCCTCCCCTCTCCCATTTGCACAGACCTCATCGGGGCCTGCCACTCGCAGGCCGCCCCGTGCCCGGGCGCGCACGAGCACCCGTGCCGGTGCCCGTGCTGGTGCCGGTGCCGGGCCGCACCATGCCGCCGCCCGCCCGCGCCTCCGCCATGCGCGCCTCCAGCGCGCGCTGCTCGCCCTCCGCCGCGCGGCGCGCCACGTCGCCCAGGTCCAGCCAAGAGGCGGCGCAGCGGGCGTTGTCCAGCGAGGGCGGGTACAGCCGGCAGGCGCCCTGCGGCGGAGGCGGCAGCGTTTGTAGTGGTACACCGGAGCTGAGGATGATGGGGCCAAGGGCCAAGGGCGCCTGCGGCAAGGGGGGGTGACGCCAAGCCAGCCTGCCGCGCCACGGCGTCCCGGCACGCGTGCCGCCGAGCCGCCCCTCAGCCCTGAGCCCGCCCGCGTCACCAGCAGCCCTTCACCGGACCGGGTCCGCCCCGCCTCGGGCGCCACGGGCCCAGAAGAGCCCCGCCTGCCCTCCCTTCCACCTGCTCGGGTGGGAGTGCTTTCCGCCGCTTGAAACCCACCCGCTCCCCCCGGACCCCTCATTTGAGACCCAGCTCCCCCCCTCTTCATAACCGCACCTGCTCCATCCCTCCCAACCCGACCATCCTGGGAGAGGTCGTCAGGTCAGGGGCCCTCCGCCCCCCAGCCGTCAGCCTGGTCAGCCGTTTACACACCCACCCCTCGCCATCTCCCCACCCGCTTCACCCTCTTGAACCCCCCCGCTAATGGACCCAGAACGCAAGAGAACCGCCCGCCCCGCGCCCACCATTCCGACCGAGTCATCGTCACCAGAGTCCTTCCCCCTTGCCCCCCGCCCCCAGCCCAACCCTACCCCCACCTGCTCCAGCGCTGCGTAAGTGTTTCGAAAGGCGCATTCGAAGAACGGCATCGCAGCCCGCACGTGCTCGTCCAGCGGATCGTCACGGAACGGGATCCGCACGGGCCGCTGCGCGGCCGCCGTACCGGCGTACGGCGACCCGGGCGCCGCCAGTGTCAGCTCTGGCGGCGCCGGCTCGCGCGCCTGGCGCAGCTGGTCCAGCAGGGCGCGCACGGCCTCCTCCGGCGGCGCGTCGGGCGGCATGGAGCTGACAGGCATGCGGTGCCGGTCCTGTGGGGGCGTTGTGGGGGGAGGGGGGAGAAGGGGACAGGTCGGCAACAAACCGATTGGCGGGAACGCACCGGCACCCACGGGCAGCTTCCCTGGGTCGTGCCGGTCTTGCACGACGGCGGGGCCGCGGTCGCCATGCGACCAGCATGCGACCATGTCAGGTTGCTCACAGGCGAGAAAACGCATTGGGTAACGGGGGAGTGAGCACGTGAACGGGCAACGGAGTGTCTGGTGCTGAGGGCGTTGGGCGCGCAGCCCGGGGGGCAGGCATCGGGTGTCTCCTGGATGGGGTCAGGGTAAGGGAAGGGAAAGAGCTAACCATCACACGGCTCGTTCTCTGCTACCCGCACTGTCCCTGCGCGCGCTTCGCATTCGCGCCGGTTCAACGACCCACGGGTCGGTCGCTGGCCGCCTCGCGTCCCCCTTCGCCCCCCCCTCACCGCCAGGTAGCCCTGCGGAGCGCCCGATCCCGCCCTCGAGCTGGCCGCCAGCAGGCGGTCCAGCTGAGCCACGTCGTTCCGGTCGAGCACTGCGGCGGGTACGCCGAACTGCGGCGTCATGTCCCGGAGCTGCGACTCGGGTGTCTGGGGCGGGGGGGGGGTCCATAGGTTGGCGGGGAGGGGTGTTAGATGGTGGGAGAGGGAATGGCTTGAGAAGGGAAAAGGTGGAGACGGCAGGGCGCGACGGACCGGCAGGGCCCCGCCGGCGGGTGGGTGGGCGGGTAGGTCGGGGGGCCAATACCAACGCGATCGCTCCGGGGCGCAGCGGCCGAGCCACAGGCATTTCGCCTCGAGTTGGAGGGGCGCAGGTCAGAACGGAGTTTACAAAGCCGAGTTGTAAAGAAGGGAGCCTGGTTGGCCGTACTAGATTCCCCATTAAGCCGCGCGTGGCGCTACGGCTGTGCGGAGAGGCCCTCTAAACAGAAAACCAAACGAGCTGCGGGTGCTGGCGGGCGCGCCCCACCCCCCTTGGAGCCAGCAGCAACCCACTGCGGCCCCGCGGCACCAGTCCCATCCCCCGCCCCACCTCGTGCTCACGTCGCTCACATCTGTGTGTCGCCTCCGCTTCCTCCTCCGTGCACATGGGGCTGGCTCCGCTGCAGCCGGGGAGCTTTGGATGGACCCTCCCCACCCACCCTGCCTTGCCCTGCCTCACCCCAGACCGGGCAGCCTCGTAACCCTTTCCAGTCCCCCTCCCCCACCGACGCTGTCGCCTCCCTCCGCCCAAGCGCCCCCGCCTCCGCATCAGTGCACGCCTCCGCAAACTGCTTAGGACCCCTCCACCCGACCGCTCACCCCGTTGGGCAGGTACGGCACTATGTTGAGCATCATGCCCATGCCGTACGGCAGCGAGCCCACGTCGATGAACACGCGGTCCGAGCGCTCCTGCGCGCGCGCACGGTACGGCACACGGCGTTGGAAGGTACGGAAAACGTACGGGATGCTGTGCGGCAGCAGGGAGAGCGAGGGCGACAGGTTCGTGCCTGGAGGGGCATTTCCGTATCGACCCACACACCGAACTGCAACTTCAGCGGCGCCGGCCCTTCTCCCCGCCCCCCTCCCGTCGTCGAACACCTTCAACCGCATCACCACTGCCCTCCCGCTGGGAGCCTGGGAGGGCCTGGGAGGTGCCTGGGAGCATCGCGCCGCTGCTTCCGCCCCCCCCCCCAGCCACCCAGCCTCCCTAGGTCCCCAAACACCGGACTCTTCGATGCCGTAATCCCACAAGGAGACCGTCGTACCCGCCGTACGCACCGTTTTGAAGTACATCCACACGTGGTTGTGCGGGTCCTGCAGCTGCGTCACCTGGGCGGCGGCCGGGCGGGGGGAAAGGGGTGCCCGTTGTAGCTAGCGGGGATTGTTGCCGGCAGTGGGGGTGGCGGCGGGATCGCGGGTGCTAGGTGCGGGGACGGGGTGGGCAATAGAGGGCCTGGGATGGTCCCGCAGAACTTGTGACTCGTGAGGGCCTTCAGGCCGGCCGGAGTCAATGTCGCCAGCCCTCCGTGGCGGCCAAGGCGCCACCCCAAAGGCAGGAACCAGGTGGGGGCAATATGGCCACATGGTGGGGGGGACGGGGAGAGCGTGCGGGCGGGCATGAGCCCTGATGGCCCCCGTGGTGGGTCGGAGGCACGGTGATGGCGATGCGGCGGCAAGCTGGCACACGACGGCGGCAAGCGGTCGAGGCGCCCAGGGCCCAGGGGACTCGGGAGGTGCGTCGTGTGGACGCGGGCGGGCCGCGTCGAGCGACCAGGGCGGCCCCGGTCGCAGCAGTCCGGTCCGCCCCAGGCCGCAGCCTGCCCTGCTGCACACCTCCTGTTGTCGGAGGACGGTGACAGGACAACAAGGGCAGGCCGCAGTGCTACGCACACCACCCTAGCGGCAATCCCACGGATTCCCGCGGCAGCCCCTGGGGCGAATTATGTTGTACGGTTCGAACTCATGCCGGCGCTGCCCCGGCCCACAATGCCAAAACACGGTAGACAGAGCCCATCTGGGTCTGGGTCTGGCTCTGGGTCGGTGCTCATATTGGGTGCCGGCCAGGTTGCTCGCTTCCTGCTTGTTTGCACAGCCTGCAGCTGTCTTCCAAAGCGAACCGTCTGCATTCCCACCACACACATTCTCGGGCGAACGGGCCGTCTGGGCCCATATTTCTGTTTGGACTGCTATGAAACGCGTGGCCAGCACCACACTAAGGGGCTGGTCCCGTGCGGTAAGGACTGAGGTGTGCAGCAGCTGCTCGGACGAACAGAGGAGCAGCACTGCCGCGGGTTTTGCAGGGCAGCTGCAGTTGCCTAGGGCTGCAGGCTGTCCCTTTGGGTTGAGCAAGGGGGAACAGCGGTCCCCCACACCCCTCGCCTCGCGGCGTTGAGGTGGTCTTGCGTTGGGGCGGGTAGCGCCCCTGGCCAGCGTCGGCCTGGAGATGTGACACCACACACACTGATCCACACTTACGCTCGTCGTATGCGTCGTTTCATTTCAACACACTGATCCTATCGAATACGTAGCACACACACGGAAGCCCGGCCGCGCCCTACCGAGTCGGCGGTGTGGTAGAACATGTAGAAGTCTGGGCAGGTCGAGCCCAGCGCGATGCCGTACTCCGCGATGCGGCCCGTACGCTGTACGAGCACCACGTGGTCGGGCGGCGATGACGAGCGGGTGTTGTATGCGTGTACGGCAGCGTGGAAGCCGTACATGGATCCGGCCAGCGCGGCCTCCAGGTGGCCATCGTGCTGGACCTGTGTGAAGGGGCGGGTGCGTGTGTGAAGGAGAGTGAATGCGACGGGGATCGTTGATGTAAAAGTAGCAAACAAGCAGGTTTAATGCACAGGACGGTTTGCATGAATTGCATCAGGAGGCGGGTCCCTTTATCGGTGGTGCCTTGATGGGTCCGACGGGGGAAATGTGTTCAGTGGCGGGGGCTTGATTTGTAATCTCACCTCGCGGAGCCCCTACCCCCGGGGCTGCAGCACAAAGTCACGGCGCCGCACTAGGCACGACGGATCCCAACCCAGCCACAGCCCGAAGCAGCGTGTGTGTCTGTGTGACTATGCTGACAGCGTCCTGAAGTTGATATGCAGCAAAGCATGCATCAAGCAAGGCAATTGCCGCGAGGGTATGTGTGAAATGGACCCCTGAAAGAAAAGACGGAGCTCGCCTCTACTGTCATATGCACACAGACCCGAAGGCGCGACGTTTCCAATAGGGCGGGCGGGTCGGTACCGGTTTACGTCAAGGGCAGGCGAAGCAGCGTTGCACCCTTCCCAGAAGGACCAAGCTCAGGTGTGATCGTGTGAAGGCGTGTGTTCCTCCCCCGCTGGCCTCCTCCGCGCAGCGCGTGCCACGCGAGCGCAGCCGCCGCCGCCACCCGAAGCGCGGCCTCCCGCGCGCCACAATACAGCGCATGCGGTAGGACTGCAGGTGTCGCACCCACAGCCACAGGCGCCCCCACCTCCACCCTCGAGAGCAACATGCAACTTTGGGGACAGGGACCATGGAGAAGCCGGCAACGCCGCGGGACCGGCCCGCGGGTCCGTCGCCTGTCGCCACCGCTTACCATATTGTGAAGCTGCTCGCCGGTCGGCTTGGGGCCCCTAATGCCCGTCAGGTCGAAGTTGTTCGGAAAGCGCTCGCGTCCCTTGTTCCGCAGGTGCAGATGGAGCTGCCGATTGTAGAGGACCTTCTTAGTTACCTCGTACTTGAGCATCGGGTTCAATATTTGCATTTTTGGCAGGAAGGCGATTGCCGCCAGCAGAGGCGAGCAAGCGAAGATGTCGAGCTTCTGGCACTTCCGGCAATCAGCCTTGTGCTGAGGCCACGCAGCGCGCTGGCACTCCGCGTTGCAGTATCTGGCGGAAAAGCAGCCCGAACATTGCAACAGCTTGGCGCCCGGCACCTCGGCCTTTCCGCAGGTGCTGCATGCCCGCGCGGACGACATTGCATCAGCTGCTTTGTGCGAAATGGGATTCGACGTCCTGCCTCCGAGGCTCCGGTCACAGTCCCTCAACTGCCAACGCTGAGGTCACAGGCTGCATTCCAACTAGCGCGGGCCGAGCTAGGAGGTATTCGAGAACAGGGCAAGAAACGCAGAGGCGTAAACGAACTATCGCAGAAAAGTGGGAAACAGATACGGCAAACCCGCTGTACACTTCCCGACACGCCCCTTCTGCGCCGCCGTCTCTACCAAAACGCCCCACCGCTTGGCAGATGCCGCTCGCATTTTTTCCAGCAGCGCCGGATCCGCCTCCTCCTGCTCCTCGGCCGCGGAGTCCAGTTCGTACAACGGCAACCCCGGCCCATCCACCGGAAAGCCACCGCCAGGGGGCCGTACCCCTTCCTTCAGGTCCGCTTTGCAATCGTAATGGGCCCCTTGGCGAGCAGGGCCCGCAGCCCCGCCAGCTTCTCGTCCTCCTTGGCGGCGTACGCGGCCGCGCGCTGTGCCACCTCCTCCTGCCGCACCACGCCCCGCTGCCGCGCCACCTCGGTGCGGCGGGCCTCCCTGGGAGGGGAGGGGAAAAGGAGCGAGGGTGCGCGCGAGCCGGAAGCGGGGTGGGGGGTTGTTTAGAAGAATTAATAAGAAGCGGGTGGCGCAAGGAGGGGAGTGGGAAGGAGGGTTGATGAACGCGCCAACGCTTTTCCTGTTGGCGCATTCCTGGACCCCGTGTTCAGCGGAAGAACACGGGGTCCAGGGGTGATGGGTTGGGGCTGGCCCCCCCTTTGCTACCCCTCGACCGCCTTCAGTGTAGCGGCCTGCCCTCAACCCTCAGCAGTGGTGACCCGCGTCAGCCGGCGCGTCAGCCCATCCCGCCCTCATGCCCGCCCCGCCCCGC
>LSYV01000045.1:43497-71946 GCA_001584585.1 Gonium pectorale
CCGCCCCGCACTACGCCCCACACACCCCCTCGCACACCGCCCCGCACGCCGCCCCGCCCCGCCCTACACCCCGCCCCGCACCCCGCCCCGCACGCCGCCCCGCCCCGCACTAGCCCCCGCTCGCAACCCATTGCCATGGGCCAGGCAGCCCAGCCATGGCCGTCATGTGGGCACCAAGCGGCTTCCCCTCCATCCCGGTCGGCCAGCAAGCCAGCCGTCAGTTCCTGGCAGTCACGCCCGGCCTTTCCCCGCCCCTTTCCCCGCCCCCACCAACCGCGCCGCGAAGCCCCCGCCCACCCAACCCCCCACCTGGAATCCCCAACCCCGCCCCCGACACGAGGTCCCCACCTGGCCTTTGCCGCCTCAAAGCTGTCCCCGCCGCCCAGCAGGTCGTCCTCCCCGCCGCGCCCCCCGCCCGGGATGAAGCCACCCGGCCCGTCGTCGTCCCGGCTGCGGGCAAGATCCCGTCGGGCGGCGCGCTCCGCGATCTGGGCCCCGATAGGGAGTGGGTGGGATTTGGAAAGATACGTTACGGTCAGCATGGCAGCGGAGGAGGCAGAGGGGGCCGGAGTAGCGGGGTGCAGCAGATGGGGGGGGGGCCAGAGCGGAGCTGGGGTTATAGGAGAACAAGGTGCGAGAAGCAGGGAACTGGGGGTCTCGATGCCAGGGCTTCCAAACCGGTCAGCGGGGCGGCGGGGCTACAGAGACACGGAGCGGACGGGGCAGCGGGGCGGCGGAGGAGGCACAGGCGGGCAAGGACGCAGGGCGGCAGGGCAGCGGCAGGGCAGCACCGCTCCCATCCCCGCACAGTGTTCCGTCTTATTTGGTGCGGCACAGCGCGTGCCTACCCACCGGCTTTCAGTGCCGCTCCAGTGACAGTTGCGGCTAACGGCACGGCGCTGTCCTACCCGCCAACAGCGGTCACCCCTGCGCCACTCCCCCCCCAACTTCCCGCCCCGCATACCTTCCTCACCCCCTCGTCCTCCTCCCCCTCCTCGGCGGTCACTCTCCGCCGACACCCCCCCCCCCAGGACACTGAGAGCCTGTTGCCGCTCAGCCTTTGATGGATCAGGATGACATGCGCGTTCGCCTCCCCACCCTTACAACCTCCCTCGGCGCTCCCCGCATCCCCGACGGTCCCCCCGCACCCCGCCCCCCCCGTTTCCCGTTCCGTATTACCCCCCCGGGCAGCCCACCTGCTTGTCGCGCCCCGTCTCCCGGGGCGCCACCTCCTCCAGGAGCTCACGGGCCCGCACCCGATCCTGCCGCCGGGCGTCCTGCCGCACCCCGACCTGCCTGCCAGCCAGCCGGGAAGGGGCGGGTGGGAGAAGGGTTGAAGGGAGGGGTGGGAGGAGCCCTCGTCGACGAAGCCCGAGGCGCATATGCTGTCACGTTCCAGCGCGTGCGGGGACGAGCACATGAGTATGGCGTGAGCGCGCTGCCATCTTGTAGCCGCTTACTTATGCGGTACATGGTTGGGAAGGGACGGCCGGCAAGGAGGCGCGGCGAGGGGGGAAGACAGGGGTTCACGGTGTGTTGTTGAGTCGTTCTCCAACACGGTGCGGCACCGAAGCCCCCGAGCGGAGCCGTAGATGCGGCCGCGGTCGTGGGAACCCCAAGTCACGGGGCACCACTGCTCACTGATTCTCCGACCCACCATGTCTTGCCAACCCCCCTCCCCTCCCTGCACTGCACGGCTGCTTGCCCGCCTCCTTTCGCCGCCATACACTGCGCCTGCGGGGTCCTCCAGGAACGTGGAGCCTTCCCCGTGTAGCTCTCCACCCTACCCACCCACCCACCCACCCACCAGTCACGCCCACCCCCCCTGCCACCAAGCCCCACCGCCAGGCCCCCACTCTCCCACCCACCCACCCCACCCGACCCCCACCCCGAAACCCCCATAACCCGGTCGTTCTCCGCTCACTCGAGAGCCACGGCGACGGCCCTCCCTCCTAGGTCCCACACATCCGTGCCACCAAGCCACCGCTGCGCCAGTTCCCAACCCCCTTCATATCTCCACCCTTGAAACCCCGCCCCCATCACCCACCCCACATCCACCCCAGGCCTCCCCGCCCGCCACTCACTGCGCCCGCTGGTCCTCCATAAACGCAGCCATGCCCGTGGAGGGGCCTGCGCCGCCTGCACCGCCCGCCGCGCCCCTGGCTCCGAAGTTCCACCGGTACTCGGTGCGGCGCTTGGGGGCCGCCACCAGGCCGGCGTAGTACCTGGCAGGGAGCACGGCGAGGGGCGTCGGGGAGACTTATCACGAGACTGAGAGAGGAGGAGGCAGAGAGAGGGGGCAGAGAGAGAGGGGAAGGGAGAGAGGGCGCCACTACGTTGTCCAGCCCCTCCCTAGAGCCAGCCCACCGCCCCGCCTGTGGGTAGGCCTCGTCCTGCCCCGACCCTGCACGGCTTCGCGTTGCCGCACCGTCCCATCCCCGCAGGACTTGCATGATTTGCCCCATCCCAGGCCGGTTGGAACCCACCCCTGCCCCTCCCACCGTAGCTTGCCCCTTCCCGGCTGCGTCCACCTCCCTGACAGCTGTCCCAGCTCCCTCAAAACTCCCGACGCCGCCATTTTCCCCTTCCAACCCGGTGCCTGTCGGCCCTACTCTTGTACAGGGACTGCCCTCCCCCACGCCGTGCCCCGCAGAGCAGCTCCCTCGCCCTGCTCGACAACGTCGCCACCCGCCCGACCGCCCCCCACCCCTTGCTCCTCAGGTTCTGGGCCCCGGAATGTGACGGGACACCGTTTGGGGGGCATGCTTCCCAGCCTCCTACGCATCGAGAATTCGGGACGACATGCGCCTCCGGCCTCTCCAACGAGGACGGCCCCCAAAGTTGCAATCCTCTGACCCCCGGCCGACCGCACGTACCGCGGCGCCAGTCGGCCTTCGTTCCAAATGCGCACGAACTCGGAGAACAGCTCCCGGGCGCGATCCGAGCTAAGGTCTGCGACGCAACGGAGTTACGGACTTGTTAGCCCGGATAAAAAATGAGCCAAGCGACAACTGCCGCCTGAACAAACCCAACGCCTTCGACAGCGTACGGTGCCCCTGCCGTAAGCCCCTAGCTGCAGCCGACCGGCCCGTGACTTGGCCCCTTCCCTCACCGCCCCATCCGGATGCAAACGTGACGGCATGCGCCTCAGGCGTCTCTGGTGAGGACGCTGTGTCCCCCAGCGCCCCACACAGCCCCTTCGCCCACCGTTGCACCCACCGCTGGAGCCCCCCGACCTGCTGCTCCACGCCTCTGTGCACCACACCCTCAGCTTTCACATCCTTTCCTCTGCCCCACCCCGCGCCCACCGTTGAACTGCGTCCGGCGCTCCTCCGCCAGGAAGGCGCTGAACTCGGCGTTCCGCTGAAAGTAGTCCTCCTCGCCGATGCGCTCCTTCACCTCGGGCACCTGGGACATGGGTGTGGGAGCGTGTGTCCGTGTGGGGGTCGGGCGCGAGGGGAGGGGGCGGAGGCGCAGGAGGGGCCGCGGGAAAGGGCGCGCGGAGGCGGGCGGCATCGCCGAGGCGGTCCTCCGCCTCGGGACAATGCCATACGGTTATCGCGGAGGCGGAGGGCGCAGGCAGCGGCCGGGGCGGAGCTGGGGCGCAGGTGCCGGGCCGGTCGGACAGGTCGGACGCCCAATGCGGTGGGTTCTGAGGCAGGTCATTGCCCGAGACAGAGCACCGCAGCACGCTGGGGTGGGAACCACGTACCGCCGAGACCGCCGCAAGCACCCGCTGAAGCTGCGGGTGGTCCCCAGCGTCCCACCCGGCCCCTTCGCCCACCGTTGCACCCTCCCGTACAGTGGCACGCCCTTCCGTACAGCGACACGGTACGCTCCGTGCGTCAGCGTGGCGAAGCGCAGCACAGGCCCGGCGCGCACCTGCACGGGCGGCAGGGGCCCGGCTCCGGCTGTGTCCGAGCCGCCAAAGGGCGCCGACGACGGAGGCCCCGAGCCGCTGCCTGCCCCCTTCCCGCCCCCGCCCGCGCCTCCTGCCGCTCCACCTCCCGCCGCCAGGTGCTGCTCCAGGAAGGCCCTGGCCTGCTTGACCAGGTCGCCGTCCTTGCCCGACTTTGACTTCTTGTCCTTCTTGTCCTTTTTGCCCTTGTCCTTCTTGTGCTAAGGAAGAGGAGAAGGGGAAAACGGGAGCACAAACTTTACCTGGGGCCGAGGCGGGGACGGGGGGCGGTGGGCGACCGCGCCACGTGCTGGGGCGCTAGCTGGCTTACGGTCAGCGGGACGCGCTCATCGACAGTCACGAGACCCTGGCCCCAGAATTTCCTCGGGACAAAGTGACGCGCTGTACCCTGCGAGCATTACCTTCTTGCTGCGCTTTTTGTCGCGGCGCTCCTCCCGCTCGCTGTCGCCTGAGTGCATGGCCACCCGGGTTTGGTTGACACGATGACAGTGGCTGGCATAGCTTTCCCATGGGATGCCCCATCGGAGCCTGGGGTATACTAGTGAAGTCTTGCATCAATCATCCACCCGTCTCACTGCTAGAAGAGTCGCTGGAGTCGCTCGAGCTGGAGCTGTCGCTCCTTCGTCTCTTCTTTGACTTATCTTTGCCCATGTTTAATTCAAGGGTTAAAATACAGGCACAAGACCGCTTGTATTATAATACTGCTATGTCAGCTTTGATAGGTGACAAGCCTCGTCAGATACGAGAGACGGCAATAGTGGTGTAGTGCAGCTTAACCGTTGCATTCGTGTCAATGCCATAGAGGCAGCACAAAAAGTTTTGAGCTTGCCGTACGTGTGTGCCACATAGCCTACACCCGCATGCCACCCCTGCACTCACCGGTCAGGGGTGTCCAGGCGCTGGTACAGCGTGGCCAGGTTATGGGACTGGACAAGTTTGGCGGTGCGCCCCGAGGAGGAGGCTGCAAACACCGCCGGGACGTGTCGGGGGCACCCATACCGCAGTTACCGCATGCATCCCTTCACGCTACCATACTACAAAGAGCTATGCACACCGCATCTCCCAGGGTTTTGTCAGCTGCCCTTGACCGTGAGCATTCGCCCTACCCTGCGCGCCCAGACCTGCCCTCGGATCAGTATATCGGACCTGGGCAGTAAGCCAGGCTTGGACACGGCAGGGACCCTGCATCTGCCCCAGGTGCGGTAAGCTGTTCCCAGGTGGGTAGCATCGTGGGATGCTGGAGAGAGTGCTGTGTGCATGTCCTCCAGAGCAATTGCGCCGATTATGCGTTTTGGGTACTAGCGTGCCATTTCCCTGGCCGCCCCCAGCAATCCTTGCGAACTGTTGCTTACCCTTCCCCCATAGTTTTCTACCCAGTTAACGTTGACTGTTGAAGGCCAAGAAGGCATCGGTTCCTGGATTTCAGAGGTTCCAGATCCCAAGGTTTCACTTGAAATGCACCGCGCGGCGATACGATAATATACCCGATGCATTGCGCATTGCATTACCTGCAAACATGTCGAAACCAAGCGACAGCGTCTGCCGACTTGTATCGTCGCTCTTTGGTAGCACCACTTACTCGGACTGCACCATTGTCTTCTGCCTCGAATCAGCTGTAGCGGGCAAGGAGACAGCTCAAGACGCGGGGGCTGATGGCCCTGATGCCGCGGGCGAGCCACCGCCAAAGCGGCAGCGAAGGGGCGAATCGCTGGCGTTTAAGGGCGCAACGACATCGGGCGTCAACCTGGGCGACCGTCTGCCCGCGCACCGATTCGTGCTGCATGGGTGCTCGGAGCGCTTCGCGGCTGAGGTGAGAACTAAAAGAGCCAGTGCGTGCTTGCCCCCGCGCAGCTTTTGCGTGGTGACAGATGCAAGCCAAACTGGATTTGCTGCACGCGCATGCCCCCCCTCCCCACACACACATGTGGCACGCACGCCACGCGAGGGGTGACGGCATGCGCCTCACGCCTCTTTAGTGAGAACGACGCCCTTTTCCTATTCTGACCCCGCCTCACCCCGCACACATACGCACCGTGCAGCTGGAGCGCTGGCAAGGTGGCGGTCCATCATCGGCGGCAGCAGCGACCGGCCAGGCAAGCCAGGACGGGGCCCCAGGCAGCATGGCAGCGGTAGCCGCAGCTGGCGCTGGCGCAGTCGCTGACCCTGCCGCTGCAAGCGGAGAACCCGGCGTCAGGCTGCCCGTGCTCCGCGTGCCGCTGGGCAGCAAGGCGGAACTGCCCGGCGCCCGGGCGGCTATCCGCTACGCGTACACGGGCGAAGTGGCGGCGGACAGCGTGCGGGAGGCGCTCGAGGTGCGGCGGCAGGCGGCGTACCTGGGGGTCGAGGGCTGCGGAGCCGCCTGCTGCGGCCGCATCCAGGCCTTGCTGACGGCCACGCCGGGGGCGGCGACGGTGGCGGCTGATGGGCCGAGGCAACCGGCTAACGCCGCTGCCGGTGGTTCTGCTGTTGGAGGGAGGGGGCCTGGCGCCGCTGCTGGCGCTGCCAGCGGGTCAAATTACCCTCAGCTCCTGGAGTTCTTCGACTGCGCCGGGCTGTGGCCGGATGCTGCGGAGGAGGAGCCCTCGTTCGCCCCCGTCCTGGCCCTGGCCAAGCGGCGGCTCGTGGCGCATTTTAGGGACGCGCTGGCCGTGCTCAACGGCTGTGCGGATGGCGACCTGTGCGATCAGATGCTGGCGCTGCCGGCGAAGGGGCTGGAGGCGCTGCTCGAGTCGGACGACTTTGGCACCGACTCCGAGTCCAGCGTGCTGCTCATGCTGGCCATGTGGATGGACCACAACTACCGCCGTACGGACACGGCAACCCGCGAGCGGCTGTGCCGGCTGGTGCGGCTAGCGCAGCTGAGCCGGCCGTACCTCATATCGGTATTGCCTGTCCTCGCGGCGGATCACGAGGCCGGCTTGCTCCGGCCCCAGGGCCCTGGCGAGCCCAGCTCGTCGACATCACCCGGCGGGCCCGATCTGCCCCCCTCCGCCTGGTTTCCCATCACGGGCACGGAGGTGGCACTGGTAACGGGCATAGCCACCGCCGCCTCCGACGAGGAGCGATGCATGTGGGTCGACAGCGCCGGCGGCGACGGGTGTAGTGTCGAGCACGGCCCTCGGCGCGCCTGGTACTGCGCACAGCCGCGGCGGCAGTGCCTGCCGGAACGCGGCCGGACGTACCCATGGAGCGTGCGGCAGTCAGCGGTGCAGAAGGCGCTGGCCGAGCTGGAGGAGGACCGCTATGACGAAGGCGTCTGGCTTTATGAAGTCGACAGCGATTCCGGCCTTGGCGTGTACTATGCAAACGGCTTTGCGTGGGAGATCGACGTCATCCTGACGCCCGGGGGAAGTTCCTCCAACGCCGTCGTCACGTGCACGGTGCCTGATGTTTTCACCTCCAAGGCGTCGGCAGTAGGTAGCCAGCGCAAGATCTCCGCCGTCGCCTTCGTCAATGCACGCTTCATCTTGTGCTACAGTGCCGACGGTGCGCAGCGCGGGAACGAGCATTTCCCGTTGGACGAGGGCACGCTTCTTCCGGCCGAGCGCCAGGGGTCCAGCGTGTTCTTCGACTTGCAGCACGTCGTCACGGCGGAGCAGCAGAGCGAGGAGGCGGGACCTGAGGCGGCGAGGCCCGAGGAGGCGGCTGCCGGGTCGGTGGCCGGCGCTGGAGGCCGTAGCGCCCTGCTCGCGCCATTTGCCGCGTACATCGTAAGAGGCCGAGTACGAGGCATGTTCACGCTGCTACCGCCTTCACAGCAGGCCAGCCAGGGGGCAGGGGCTGACGACTGAGCCAGGGGTGATGCCCGGCAAAGCGCCGCCGCACGTATGTCCTCAAAGCGGGGGGGTTGAGCACGGTTTCGGAGTATTGCAAGGGGCGGGGGTGCCGGCTGAGCAAAGCCGCGGTGGTAAACCTCACGCGTGGGTACGTGCCGTCCACGTGGGGTGGGGGCGCGTGGCTTGTGCAGCAAGGCGGGCGCGTGTGTTACGTATGCGTGACGGAGTGCAGAAAACATGTCTACGAGGTAGCCAGCAAAGGCATCCTGCAGGCGGACGTGTGTGTCATGTATGCGTGACGGTATGCTCAAAACAGTTCTACGACAAAACAGTTACATAGGCGACAAAGCAACCTAGCCGGCAGCCCTTGAGCCCGACCCAGCTAAGTACTTAACGCGGGGGCGCTGGGCACTGGGCGGACGTGTGTGTGTGTGAATGTGTGTGTAACGCCAGCGAGGAGTCGACACTCGACAGCGCGTCGGGGCTAATTAGGGGCCTCCCTCCCTCTACAGTTACAGTTACACGGTATGCTCCACCATGTGCTGGGACGTCATGTGGTCACACGGTCCGCTTGGACCCATACCACCATGCAATCTCTGGGGCAGGAAGCAGGGACGATAGTCGTGTGCGCAGCGATCGGCACACGCAGGCGGGCCCACTTACAGTCCCTGGTTGCGGGGCTGTAGTCGGTTTAAGCGGGTACGCATGTCGAGGGGGAGCGGGTGTCTCCGGGGGCGGGGCGAAGGCCGCTGAGGGGTGGCAGTGCTGTTGGCGTTGGCAGCTCGGCGGCACAAGCTGCCGCTCGCGATGCTCGAGGGGTACACCACCTTTCCCCGCCAAGATGCCTCGCAGGACTACTGCATGCTGTCGGAGCCGAGTTATTGCTCTTGAATCATATAACTGCGCACTCCGTGCAGCGAGGCGAGGCAGGCTCGGAACGTCGCAGCCGTACATGTGCCGTATCGGCATGTCGGCCGTCAGTCGCTGCAGTGGTTACTTCACTGGTCGCAGGATAGCTGGTTCACTAGCGCAGGTTGGCACTGCAGGGCTGCATCGGCGCTGGGCGCAGGGCCTCGAGCGATGCGGGCGGCCTTGGCGTGCACCCTATCATCATCACTGCGTGCGTGGGAACTGGGAAGCTCGCGTTACGTATGCGGGACGGAGTGCAAGATTCAGGTCTTAAAGGTGGCTAGCGAAAGCATCCTAGCCGGCACCCGGCAGCCCGTAGAGCTTGTGTGTGGGAAGCTTGGTTGGGGGGGCGCCTGTGCAGCGCAGGGAACGATGGTATGCGGTGGTCGCTTTGGTTCTGAGGTTGCTTTTGGCACAGACTGCGGGAAGCCCCTTGAAGCGAGAACGCGCTGCTGGCTGCCCAGAGGCCTGGCCCGACCGTGTCGAGCCTGGTCGCGTCCCACGGGTCAACACGGTGTCAGACCTGCAAACTTGTCGCACCGCTCACGGTGACTGCATGACCTGGAGGGTCTTAAGGTTCGGTCGGCGACACGACCGGGCTGGGTGCGCGGGGGCGGGTACGCTGCGGGTACTTGTGTGGCGGTCAGCCGCTCACAACGGCGGTGGTGGTAGTATGTACGGCTTGTACTTTGCTACTTCTTTTCAAGAGCTCCTGATATGGGCTAGTGTAGTGCCAAGGACTTCCATGTTTTGCGGACGTGTTAATGCGGTCTAGAACTCTGGTTGGTCACCACCAGGGTTTAGGTTAGGCAGCGAAGTCTCAATTGGGGCTTCTTTTCTTTCAGCATCAATATCTTTATCGGTCAACGGCGTTGCTGCGATAGAAGGTCATGAACGTGGACGAGGATGTGGGACACCAGCAGACGCAGAAATACTGAACTAGATACAATTGGGAAACGACATACAACACGATGCTCGCTTCGGCTGGCCGGCAGGGACGGCTCTGCCAACCCCACATTGACGCAGCGCCCACAGTGCAGCCGGCGTGCCCCCAAGCGCAACGCCTACCCTGCCGCTGCGTGCAGCGTCGCATACCTTGGTCCGTTTCGGCGTCGCCATGGCTGGTTGCACATCCGCCGCGCCCATGGCTCTTGGCCGCTCGCTGCGCTGCCGGCCCAACCGGCGACAGTGACAGCGCCGACAGGGATCCCTCCGCACAGCAGTGGTTCTCCAGCAGCGATTCAAAACCCGACAGCGACGGTAGCGACAGCGGCGCAGCCCACGCCTCCGCTGCGGGGGAGGCATCCCGCGCCGCCTCGTCAGGCTCAAGCGCCTCGGCCCCTGCGGTGACGGCAGCGGCGGAAGCGGCGGCGGCGGCGGCAACTGCGGAGGACGCGCCGCCGGATGAAGGCTCGGGTTTGACCCTCGGGTCGGGGGTCCTCGAGCGCATCGCCAAACTCCGCGCACTGGACGAGTACCGGGAGCTCCTGGCGGAGGCGGACGCGGCGGAGCTGGCGCTCTGGCGCAGCCGGCGGCGCGCTGCCACCACCTCCTCCGCCACCACCTCCGACGACACCGACGCGGACGCTGAGCACGGCGACAGCTTCTCGCCGCTGCTGCTGCGCGGCGCGCTGCTGATCGCCCGGCACCGCTACCCCTCGCTGGACGAGCGGGAGGTGCACGGCGCGCTGGACGACATCGCTCGGCGCGCGGGGGCGCTGCTGCCGGCTAACCCGGCGGAGCGCTACCCGCTGCGGGTGGTCGCCGCCATCAACCGGGTGGGTGGGTAACGGGTGGGTGGGTGAGTTACGGGTTTGTGGACGGTTGGCTTGGTGGGCGGGTCCGTGAGTGGGTGGCTGGGATACGGTGCCGTCTGAGGGACCCAGCTGTGAGGACTCACGGAGGGCGGGGCGCATGCCGAGCCGTCGCGGCAGGAAACCACGCGGGCGGCAATGGACCAACTGGGAAACGGGTCGCAGCACTTGGCGCCCGAAGCAGGCGGGTGCTTGTGGGGGTGCGTGGCACGAGCAGGCCTCTCGAGCGGACTCGCTTGCGACCTGCTCGAGGTTAGTGCAGGCGGCAGGAGGGGACGGGGTGCTGTGGTGTGCAAAGAGCGCCTGTCGTGCGGTGTCCCCTCCGGTGCACGTGCTTGTGCGCGTTGGTGTGGCCTTGGCCGACCGCCGCCTGCCCTCACAGCAAGGTGCCGTACTGCTCCCTCTGCAGCCACCACGTGCCCACCCTCGCGGCCTATGCAATGAGTCACGCGCCCCGCCGTCCCTCACGACCTCGCAGGTCATGTACACAGACTTTGGCTTCCGAGGAAACGTGGAGGTGGGTGGGCCCTGAGAGGCTTTGGCCGATTCGGTTCACGCGCTGTTGGCGGGTGAGGGTTGGCGGTCGATATTGGCAACGAAGAGTTAGCTGGCCTGGCTTCGAGCGGCCAAGGGCGGCACGGTCCGTAATGTGCCGGAGGGCAGGGGGAGGGGAGCAGTGAGAAGGGCGCTCGTTGCCGTGGGAAGCCGAGGAATATTCCTCGGGGTCTGTGAAGGGCGGCGGACGACCGGGACATGCCGCACTTACGTACTGGCCGCTCGCGGGCGGTGGGCTCGCGGGCAGCGGAGGGGTAGGTGGGGAGCGAGTGCAGCGTCGGCAGAGGCGATGCCGAGGCGGGGCAGCGCGTCGGCGCGTGTACGCATCCACGGCCTCCGTCGTGGGTGGAGCCCTCCCACCTGCGCGAGCCTCGTCGAGCCCTGGGAGTTTCCGTTTCCTGATGCGTCCAGCGGGGATGCGGTCCCCTTGCGCGGGCCTCCGCGCCCCGCTCTCAGCCCCCACACCTGCCCCTCCCCAACCTGACATGAAAACGCTGCTATGAAAGTGTCGAGTGAAGTCCTTCATGACCCCGCCCCGCACCGCCCTCAGGACTACTACAACGCCGACAACAGCTGCATCAACCGCGTGGTGCAGCGGAGAGTGGGTGAGCGGTGGCGGGGGAGGCTGTGGAAGATGCGGGACCTACACAAGAGGAGGCACGAGGCGAGCTAGAGAGGCCGCTGGCTGCAGGCTGGGCGGGGCTGGGCTGGGCGGGGTGGCCGGGTGGGGCAGGACACTGGGGGGCGTGGTCCGCCCCCCGTATCACAGCCTTTTTGCTCCAGTCTGCAAATGCTGCCCGGCCGCCGCGGCTCAACTTATGGTCATGGCTGCCCCTGCCGTAGCCCAGCCCCACCCAACCGCCAACCTCCTTACCTTCCAACCGCCAAGTGACCGCCAACCACCCCGCCCGCCCCCAGGCATCCCCATCACCCTCAGCCTGGTGTACATGGAGGTCGCCCGCCGCCTGGGGCTGCCCATGCGGGGGCTCAACCTGCCCGGGCACTTCATGATCCAGCCCATCCGCCGGAGCAGCAGCAGGGGCGGCAGGGGCGGCCGGCGGGGCGGCGCTGAGCCGGAGGCGGTGTCGGGGGCGGGGGCGGCAGCCAGCGAGGCGATAGAGGAAAAGGGGCAGGAGGCGGAGTATGCAGAAGAAGGGGAGGACGACGACGACGCGGGCGGGCCGCTGGAGGTGCTGGTCGACGCCTTCAGGTGCGCTGCGCCCTGTCAGGGGTGACCCACCTGTGGGATCGCCCGTGTGGCTCAGCAATGTGGCTTTCGCGCGGATGGCGGTGTCTCGCGGGCGCATTCCCCCCGAGGGTGCATTCCCCCCTCTTTCAGGTGCTTACTGAACAATGGGGTCGGGCGCGCTTGTGATCCGAGAACAACCAACCTGCAGGAAATCGATTGGCTTGTCCTTGGGGGATCATCGCGGACTGCCGGGGTCTGGAGCATCGTCCATTCCCGTGGTACTGGCCAGGGCGGTGTTCAGACGGGGCCGCCGAGCACAGGCCGCTATCCCGGCCCTTGCGCTGCCATTATACACGTTTCCGCCTTTGCTTTGCCAAGCCAGCTGACCGCCCACCTACCACTTTGGGCGCGACTTTTGCTGGTGGGCCGTCACCCTCCCCCCTCGCCTACCCGATGCTTCGATTTTTCCTGTGTATCCTGTATGTTTAAGGTGGTGCTGACTGTGTGCCCCATTCTTGCCCAGCCTGACACCGTCACTGCAACCCCCACGACCCCCGCACAACCCTGCGCGGCCCCAGGGGCGGCGAGGTGTGCGTGCCGGCCGAGGCGGAGCAGCGCATCGCGGACGTGCTGGGCACCCCCGTGCAGATCGACCCGCGGGTCATCCGGGTACGTGCGTCCCCTGCTGCATTTCTTTCCATCCCCTTTTGGCCTCCATTGGGGGCGGCTGTGGGCGCCGTTGCAGCTCTGGCAAATATGCTGCACGGGATCTTTCATGTACGGTGTTGTCCTGCAGCCGAACTGCCGTACATGTGGATCCGCATCATGTGTCACGCTGGGGGGCCAAGCCCCACAAGCTCCACAAGCTCAACCGCGCCTCCATCCTTACCCTGCCTGCGCCGCCCTCCCCCTGGCCGCCCCCCACCCACCCTCGGCGGCCCCCAGGAGTCGCAGCCGCTGGCCCCGCGTGCCTTCCTGCTGCGAATGCTGGGCAACCTGCGCTCCATCTACCTGGCCACACAGCAGGTGGGCCCGAGGGGGCCGTCCGGTGATTCCCACACGGGGCAGGCAGCGATGTTGATGGGCTTCGCTGCAGGGGCGTCGCGCGGTTCGTTTGAGTGGGTAATTGCGGAGTATGGCGGGCCGTGAGGGATGCTTCGATAATGACGGGACTGAGCGAGCTTGGACCCAGCCGGTTGTGTCGCGGCTCCTCGCCCCACCCACATCCACAGACACCCGCCTAGCCGTCCCCAGCAGGTGGGGGCGGAAGGGGCGTCTACAGGCGGTGCTGCGGTGATGTTGATATGCACCACCGCGCATAGCTGGCTTTGGCAGGGCGAGGAGGGCCGGGAGAGTTGCGTGCCGCTTCACGAACGCATCGGCCGCCGCTCATCATGCAGTCAGAATTGCCCCACAGCGAATCGCATCCCACTACACATCCGTACGCCCCTAGTTCCCACTAACCCTGCGCCCCGTCCCTGCCCTCCCCCCGCCCCCCGCAGCTGGATGCGCTCCTCTCCATAGTCAAGTACATGCGGCTGACAGTGGAGCCGCCCGATCATCACCGCCACAGCCAGCCGGAGCAGCAGCAGCAGACACGCCGGGGGCAGGCGCCCCCGCAGGGGCCGCCGCCGCCCTCCTCCGCGCTCTACAGCTCGCCCACCGCCATCGCTGCGCTGGCTCGCGACGAGGGGCTCTGCTACTTCGCCCTGCGCCGCTACCCCGAGGCCATCGAGGCGCTGCGGGAGTACCTGGCGGTGAGGGTGTGTGGGGGTGTGGCGGTGGTGGTGGGGTGCCTCGCCTCCAACCGTTGCTCGTACGGTATAACGAAACTGAAGTTCTACGTGCCCGGGCAGCCTTCCCTTTCCCCCACCCTTTGCCCGGGCAGCTTGCAAGTGTTGTGCGTCAACGAAGCCGTGCACCTTTACTCCCAACCTTTCGCCGGATCCAGCTGCGAGCTACCGTATGTCGTGCCGCGCGTCCTCCGGGTCCTCCGCGTCTAATAAACTGGTCGAGTGCCCAGCGCTCGGCGATCCCCGCCCATCCCTGCCCATCCCGCGCGCCGCGCCGTCACCCCGCCGGCTCTGCTGCCCGAGGATGGAGGTATCTCCTCGCGCTGCCGATGTGTCGTCACCGTAGACGGCACCTGCGCTTGGTACCCGTCGCTGGGCCGGGGTGACGTGCGCCTCCAGCCGCTCTACTGAGAAAGCCTTCCAACCTGATGTCTCACTCTGAATGTCTCCTCTAAATGTCTCCTCTGTATGTCTCACTTCACTTCTCAGGCCGACGAGTCTGCCCGGTCGGCGGAGGAGACGCCCGTCGTGTTGGCGGTGGTGGACGAGGCGAGACGGCGCATGTCAGCGGCGCGGGCGGCCGCGACGGCGGGGGAAACGCCGGAGCAGCAGCAGCAGCGGGAGCAGCAGCGGGAGCAGCAGCGGGAGCAGCAGCGGGAGCAGCAGCGGGAGCAGCAACGGGAGCAGCAGCGGGAGCAGCAGCGGGAGCAGCAGCGGGAGGAGGCCGGGGCCGGAGCCAAGCCGGGCGAGGAGGGCGGGGATGCGGCGGAGGGGGGATTGGGCCCATCAGAGGGGCCACGGGAGGAAGGCGGCGCGGATGGCAGCGCGACGCCGTAACTTTCGGAGGGCAGCAAATAGGCCGAGTAGCGGCGCCACGAGGGGGCAGGTGCGGATGGCAGGGTTTGCTTATTTCAGGGGTTAGGGGCGGCAGGTTGGGTACCGAGCGGAAACGCCCGGGGAGTAGTGCAGGCGAGCATGGGGCATTAGGTTTGGGTAAAAACTCTTTGCCTGCTCCATGGTTACGACGACGAATAAAGAACATGGAAAGTATGAAGAAACTATGAGGCATGAGATCCGCAGAGCGGCGCCGTCGCCCAGGCGCGGCTGCTTGACGTTGGGCCTGGTCGGTGCCCCGTTGGCTGTCCACGGGGATTGGCGAGCCGCCCGAGCCGGGCGGCACCGCCGCCCGAGCCCCTGACCCACGCGATTGGCCCGGGCAGGTAGATATGCGGCGCACCCGCAGCCCTGCCGTACAGCACATCCCTCTTGTGCCTCCCCATAACGCCGCAGCTGGCTGCTGCGCGTCTTTCGTGTCTTGGTTGCTGGGTTGGCACGGCTGGCACGTTTCCCGCCCGCCACTTCCAATCAATCCAGTGATATTGGGTAGGCCCCATGGATACCAGGCTTCGCAGGAGTGGGCATCCAGGTATGCGCACGGTGTGGGGGGCGGGTGGCGCGCCATGCCTCCTCGTCTTAAGGCCGCGTGGGGGATGTCGGCCGCTGCACGTAGGCTGCGGAGGTGCGGCTTGGGCGTGAGACGGAGGACGAGGGGGGCAGGCGAGGGTGCGCAGTAGAGGTCCCGACGGAGTGGAGGGGCCCGTTGCAGCCGCCTGCAGTGCGTGTATGAGGATGCCCTGGCAGCAGCAGGCGGCGGCAGGGGCAGGAGCCGCGGCTGCGGGGTTCCTCGTCGTCGCCCGTCGAGCCGCGTTGTGCGTTGAGCCGCGTAAGTGCGTCTCACCCCCATGATCGACCCATGGGTCGCAAGGAACGTGTACGGTGCGGGACATGCACGTGCGGAAGCAGAGTGCAGCCCTGTGCGGCCCGGGCGAGCACAGTTGCTATGGTGCAATTGCGGCTTGGGGGCGTTCGCCCTCGTTGATCCTCCTGGCCGCGAACGTCCCGTTGGGCCTCTTGACATTGTAGATGCCCCTGTCCACTTAGGCGGCGGAGAGGGCCACGTACACCTTCGGCCCGTCGAGAACAGGGAAGCTATGCACCTGATGGTGTTGGTCGGCCTGCACGAGCTGCAGTCCCTGCGCCACGTGTCGCCTGGCGAGGGGGCGGCCTCTTGGGTGGCGGTTGCTGGTCGGGGTGGGCGGGGTGGGCTCGGCGGAGGTGCTCGTGGGGGCGGCGTTCACCGCGACGGTGGTTCTTCTTCTGCCGTCGGTCGGATGTCGCGCGGCCGCCGTCGCCGGGGTCTGACGCGGACGGCGTCTGGGTTGGCCCCCGGGCGTAGCTCTGGCGTCTACTCCTTCCTGTAACCCTACTACCGGTACTTTTGTAACTTTCGGCGTCGGCTGTTTTGTCGTTTGGGGAGAGCTGCGCTTGCTTGGAGAGGGTGTGTGGTTTGTGGTTACCTCATGATACGCGTCTCCGTCGAAGCGCTGGCAGCGCACAGCGGGTTACTTCGCAGCTCAACCCAATCGTGTCACCAGTCCAGCGCCGGTCCAGCAGTTCAGCACGTCATTGCTTGCCTTGCATTCCATGTAAAATATGCGGCCCTTCCTTTCATTTGCAGCCTGCACAGCTCCAGACGTGCATATGTGTTTGCTGGACGGTGCGGTGCTTCGGATAGGACCTCCGCTCCGCGTTGTAGTAACCACGCGGCCCCCGACGACCAGCCCAGACCGCCTTTCTCCGACCCCCATCTGAACACTCGCCTACGCCCCCTCCCACGGCTCCCAGTCAAGCTCCCAGTGCGCCTCCTCCGCCCGATAGGGGTCGCGCGCGCAGCAACAGCAGCTCGCTGGGGGCGCGCTCCGACCGGCGGTCATCAGTCCTCTGCTCCTCGCTAAGCTGTGAAAGCAACCACCGGGCTAATGGGCACCCACCTTCCGATGGCGAGCACTCCGTGGCTCCGAGCCACTTCGCCGCACGGTAGACTGAACGCCGGGCCGTGTCACTACATGTGCCATGGCCGACCAAACTTGAATCACAACAAGCAACGCCTCCAGGGACACAAGACGCATACGCACATCCGACCGCAGTGCCACCTTCTCACCGCTTGCGCACATATGGCCTGCTCACATGGCCAGCAAGCAATCTGCCGCAGCCGCAGCGACAGGGCTTTGGGGCTCTGCAACCTTGACCGGGTCACAAACCGGTGGTTCGCCGCTGCAGTGTGTGTCCCGTACAGACCACTGGAACATACACACACATACAAGGAACTGCCGGCAAGGGCTGCCGGCTAGGATGCCTCTGCTAGCTACCTTTTAGACCTCTTTTCTGCACTCCGTCACGTATACGTAACACAGAAGGAACTGAGCAGGCACACGAGGAGCTAGTTCTAACACGGAGTCGGATCTGCATACTACCGTAGTGCCTGTTTATTCATTTTCCACTGCCGAAACCGCCCACCGGCTGACAGCTTACGCGCTCCAGCTGTCCAGCAGCCTCTCCGCCACGCACACAAAACAGCGCCAGTTTGGGTTCTTGCTTGTTCCTGTCACTGTTCGAGCACGCCCTCAAAACAGCAAGCACGCCGCTCGCACACCTGCCCGAGCCCCTACAAGGCCGCTTACGCTGCGTTCCACGGTCAATATGTACGGCACAGTATGAAGTCGAGCACTCGTTGTCGTCTGAGAAAATGATGAATGATAAATGTAGAGAGCGCTTGCACCAACCTTGACCTCCCAAAACACCGAGGGACAGCCGTGGCTGCGTGGCGGCAGCGGGGCCCCTCAAGCGCTGAAGCCATGCTGCAGCTCCAAAGCAGCGCGCTGCTGCCGTACGCGTTCCACCATCCGGGGTCCGGCACCCTCTTCCTCCGCCCACTTCTATAAGTAGATAATCCTATGGAAGAATCGACTAGTTTGCGTACTTCGCATAGGTCAACCGCCGCCGCTCCCTGGCTCGGGCAAGAGAGTGCGCCTCTCCCCACCCGGCTACGCGCGCCAACGTTCCACACACCCAGCGTCGTAAAGCACACGGCAGGAGGAGTCACGGTTCACCGCACGGCGGCACATCGGCGGGTGCGCCACGAGCCCAGCAGCACGCTTGCGGGGCCCACATACCCCGCGCGCACATAGGCTTCTGGTGCCAGTCTCGCTCCGTGTGTGACGCGAACCCGCGCGCGGTTGCACACCGGCGTCACGAGCCGAACTCGGCCCCTGCTACCGTACGCCACAACGCATGAATCAATAGGCCTGCCTTACGGTTGTGCCACATGAAAGAAAACCACATTGCACCCTCAAGAAAAACACTTAGCCCCCGCCAGACCCCGCCCGTGCCTGAGCTACAAGTTCAGCAAGAACAGCCCAACCCCTGCCATGGATCGGCACAGAAGGTTCGAGAATGAGTCTTAAACAGTACTAAACCAGAGGCCGTAGGTCCAGGATTGAGAGCATGGAGAATTCAAGGCGGCCATCTGGGAACCGCATTGTTAGTATACCACCCCAACCATCCGCGCCGCGCACACAAGACTGCAAGACTCCCCTTCCACCCTTACTCACACACGAGGCAAGCTAGCACCATCCTGCACACGTACGGCATCCTGTACAGCATCATCCGTACGACATCTCCCTCGCGGTTCGCGTTGGCCGCACGGCATCCACTCACAGCTGCGCCGTGATGCGGTACAGGCTGACCCGGCTGCTGGTGGCGTTGGAGCGACTGCCGCCGCAGCGCTGCCACAGCGCCCCCGGGCAGTTTAGGTCGCAGGCCGACTCGGGCTGCCGCTCCCCCGCCGACAGGAGGAAGCCGGCCGGCAGCTCGGCGGCGCCGAAGCAGGACAGACGGAACATGGCGATGTATGCGATGGCTCCTGAGGGCCGCGTCTCGTTGTTCGCT
This sequence comes from Gonium pectorale, assembly GCA_001584585.1. Lineage (NCBI taxonomy): Eukaryota > Viridiplantae > Chlorophyta > Chlorophyceae > Chlamydomonadales > Volvocaceae > Gonium > Gonium pectorale. The sequence goes on from LSYV01000045.1 coordinate 62,241, forward strand.
TGGGCAGCTGCGAGGCACCTGTGGGTGTGGTGCGTGTGTGTGGGGTGGGGGGAGAGAGGGGGGCGCGGGAGGGCCATTTTGGGGCATGGACTTGCGCGCACTCCGTCGTCCTGACTCAGCCACCGTTTCCGTCAGGGGAAGAGGGGAGGGTCAGTGCGGAGCCAGACGGAATAGAGATCGTGACCCTCAACGTGGGACATCGCGTGCATGGTGTTGAAATGCTAAGGGTTTCGGGCCCGTCCAGAGAGTCCAAATAAGGGGCGGAACACCCAAAACACACGACATAGCATCACCATCCCTGCTCACGCACCCACCCACCCACCTGTCGACGCTGAGGACGCGCGAGCCAGACACCAGCTGTATGGACGCCACCCGGGACGATGGGTTATCCTGGAAACAACCCACGTAGGTGAAGGGGGCGGGCGGAGGGGAGGCTGCGGGAGGGGCAGGGACGGTGAGACGGGGGCCAGGGGGGGAGGGACGAGCTGAGCGACAGGATAGGAGCGAAAGCGATTGAAGACGTTCGCAGAAGGGAAGCTGCTGAAGGCGCATGTCATCCAAACAGGAAAGGTTGGGGGGAATGAGGGGGTGGCGGCGGGCGGGGGCTCGACGGTGGAGCGGAGGGCCCGTCCAGGTAGGCAGCCGTCTTTTCGAGAGGCGTGAAGGCAGGGGGAGCTGACGGAGGGATGGCCGCAGGGGAGCAAACGGATGTTGGGACGGGACTCGTGCTCGGGCCATTGCAGGGGTGACAGGGGGCAGGCGCGGAGGGGCGGCCACGTCCAAAGGAGGGGAAGCTAATCCTGAAGCGCCCCTTGGGTCGTAGGTGCCTACACAAGGCACGTAGGCACGTAGGTAGGACTGAATGCTGAATGGTGAAGGCGGGGATGCAAGCTCCCCGGCCCAGGCATACCTGGCGGCGGCGACGGCGGCGGCGGCGGCTTCGCCGTAACGGGCAACGATGACGGCAGCGGCGACGGCGACGGCGTCCGCGACGGCGGCGGTGACGCCGAGGGCCGCGGCGACGCCGCAGTCGGCGGCGGCGGCGGCGTGACGGATGCCGCCGGCGGGGTCGGCGGGGTCGGCGGAGACGGCGCCATCGCGTCTATGCTGTCGATCACGCCCCACAGCCAGCCCGCGCCGGGGGTACTGCGCGACACGGAGGCACGCACTGTCCTGATGGTGGAGGACGCCAGAGCCAGCTCCGAAGGCGACATCACCAGGCGGCCCTGCAGGCAGGCACGGCGAGTCGTGGCGATGGTACGCCGGGCAGCGTGGCGGGGCGCTCCAGTTGAGTCACCGTCAAGGCGAATCGCCTGGCAGCCGGCCTTCCTCGCGGTTTGCCGCTTCCCCACAGAACTCCCCGTAAAAGCGCAGAGGCTGAGAGCCCAGCAGCCGATCCCGCAGAGGCCAGAAGAGGTCTGAGAGAGAGTGGCCCGCGGGCGAGGGAAGAGGCGCACACGGCACCAGCCACCTTGCAACGCCCAGACAGGTACGACAGGTACGACTAGAGGCGCATCGGATCACCACACGCATGCCTCACACGCACGCACGCGACCTTGCCTGGAGGTACGACAGGTACGACTGCGCCGCCAGCAGGGCGTTGCTCTGCGGCGATGGCGGCGCGACCACCAGGTTGCCGCCCGGGTTGGACACGTGGCCCGTAAGGATGAGCGACATGGGGCCGGTCACGTAGTTGATCTGCACGCGGAGGAGGGGTCGCGGGGCGGGAGGCAGGCAGGCAGGGTTCGGAGACGGGATGCGATAAAGGGCCGACGTGCGAAGGGCCGATCAAAGAGCATTACCATCGTACGAAGAGGGACTGGGATACGGGGGTTCGGGCACAGGGGTATGAGGGCCCGGGGGTCAAAGGCGTGGTGATTTGGCACGCGTGTCGTTGCCGGTGTCATTGCATGCACTATCGTACGACATGCGGTCGATATGTGGCAAGTGGGGGCAACAAGGGCAGCGTGCGTCTCCGCATCGACTGCGCAAGAACGCAACCCAAGCTGCAGAAGCTGCCTTGGGTGCATGCTTTCTTCCCAGGGGCACGCACGTGTGCGTGTGTATGTGTAAAGGTATGCATGAAGCAGTTCTATAAGCGACAAAACAGTTCTAAAAGCTACAAAACTACCTAGCCGGTAGCCCTTGAGCCCGAAGCATGCACGTGTGCCGCACGTGTGTGTGTATGTGCGCCCAGGAACGATACAACAACTATCTTTGGTGAAGCAGTTGCACATGCCGTGCGCCTTTAGGGAAGCAACCCCCGCAGCGCGCGGAGCCGCGCCGCCAATCAACCGCACCCTGCCGTACTAACCGTCAGCGTGCTGCTGTCGATGGCCTGCAGCAGCCGCCGGCCGCCGGCCGCGGCCGCGGAGGTGCCGTCGCTCCCGCCATCCGGCGGCGAGACGTCCGGCCCCACCACGATTAGCGCCTTACCCAGAGCCACAAAGTCCTGCGAATACAAACACAAATACAGCCTACTTAAGTGGCGATGTGCTGTAACGGTGACCCAATCATGCAATCAATGCATGGTCTATATGATACGTAGTGCCGGTACTGTTTCCTGCGGCCAGCGATACTCCCAGGGAATGCGGGCTGCCAGCGCCCCAAAGGCCCTGCAGGCCTGCGCACAAGTCTTGCAAAGTGCAACATGGCCTGCGCCGGTGGCAGGGTGCTCGCCTCGGTGCTTTGATCGCCGTGTGTACAATGTCCGGTACTCAACGCACCGTGAGAGCTGCGCGTGCTGCGCAGTGCTTGCGCGGTGCCCCGGGCGCGAGACAGGGACGCGGACCGATGCCGGACCCGTGCGATGCTGCACCACCGAGCAAGCGCCCACCTGCAGGGCCTTCTGTACAGCAGGCTCCTTGTACGCCTTGTCGTATGAGTCGATGACGTACACGTCGCACTTTCTGTGGCCGCCGCGCACGAAGGTGGCCAGCGGCAGGTTGAGCGACTTGATCTTGGCTTGTGTGGCGGTCATGAAGGCGGAGCGGTTGGAGCGCACCGCGTACCTGCACGCGCATATGGTGGGCGGTTGTGGACGGCAGTGGGGACAGCCTTAAGTGGCCACAATATAGGGTTGTGGACGGCGGCGGTGACAGCCTTAAGTGGCCGTTGGTGACTGGTGTTGCGGGCCGGCCCATGTACGGCGGAGGCAACAGGCGGAGAGCTCTCGCAACTTTTATTTTGGCACCCGCTTGCCGCGACGTCGCGCCTATAACGATAGAGAGGAGGCCAGAAGATCCCAGCCGGCCGCCGCGCGGGCGGGCACAAGCTGTGCGTAGCTGCGTACCTCGCAAAGTTTATGAATGCGGGGTTGGCGACGCGGATTATCGCCTTGTTGCCGGCCTGGGGTTCCGGGAGGCAGGAAGGGGCAGGGAGGAAGGGGAGCGGGTGCGGGTGAGGCAGGGGTGCAGGGCAGCGGCGCCGGCGGAGTGCTGGCTGTGCTTGGCGCCTAAGGCGCACCATGCGGGCAAATACCGACTGCTGCATGCCGATGGGCAGGTAGGCCACTGACTGCGGCTGATCATGGCTGACTCCCTTCACCTGGGGCCGTCCCGCGTCCGCACATGAGCCGTCCGCACGTATCAGCCCGCTCACATAGCAGCCAGCCAGCCGGCGCAGCCCGCCGCAGCCAGCGCAGCCAGCGCAGCCAGCCACGAGGCACTACTGCCACCACTGCGGCAGACTGCGCCGGCAGTGCAGCGCCCGCAGTGCAGTGCAGCGGCCAACCGCGCACGTGCGTCGTACTGCACGGCATGCGCATTGAGATGGTGCGTGCCAAGGCCGGTCGGTGTCACACTGGAGCCGGATCCGTCTTTCACCTCTTGTCTCTGCACCAAGCTTCAGAGGCTGGCGCCCGCCCACCCGCAGCTGTATGTGCGTGACACCATACAACCGGACGACACGCCCCGTACGGCCTCCACACGACACACGGACACACACCGCACCTTGGTAGCGTACTCTGCCCCCGCCTGCGCCATGTTCAGCAGCAGCTTGTCGATGGGTGTCTCCAAGGAACCGGATTGAGACTGGAATCCGGAATCCGCCGCCGTTGCGTCCACCGTTGACGCGATTGCCTTCACCGCGTTTGCCTCCGCCAGCAGGCGTCGCCGCTCCTCCGCCATGGCAGCCGCGGTGCCGTTGCCGAAAACGCCGCTGCCGAGCGCCTTGCAGCAGCCCGTGACCATGTCCTGCCCGCCCACCGCCATGAGCCGCCCATCACCGAAGCGGCCGACGGCGGCGAGGGCGCTGCCGTCGGGGCCGCTGAGCAGCGGCACGAAGCCGCCGACGAGGACCAGCGCCACCGCCGCCACCTCGTTGGGGAAGGACGGCGGCAGGTCGGCTGTGAGGGCGGGGAACTCCTCCGCGAGTAGCTCCTCAAATGCCGCCTGCAGCACCTGTAGGCTGGGCGCCGGCGGCATCGGAGGCGACGGCGATGGCGGCGACGGCGGAGGCGGAGGCGGCACCGGGCTGGGCTTATCCGGCGACTGTAAGGAGGGGCTGGGCGGCGGCGGGTAGATGGGCGGGGAAGCCGTGAGGATGTCGGTGAGGAGGCGCGCCGTCACGAGCGCTTCAAAGGCCGTGGCCTCGCCCCCTCCGCCCGCCAGGTCAGCGGCAGGGTCCCATTCCGGCACATCCAGCTCCGCCATGGCGGCTTCCTCCGTGGTCCCGTTGTCCTGCCGCTGTACGGCATCGCGCAGCTCGCCGTCCCCGACCGGCAGTAGCGGCACTTGGAGTGCTTTGGGAACAGACGCCAGCGGCATTTGTGCTGCGTCGCTGCAGCCCTTGCTGACGCCACTGCTGCCGCGGAGAAGGCCCCCAGAGGCGCCCGCACCGTTGCCCCTTGCGGGACTGTGCTGCGTGGCTGTGGGGCGGGGTGGTGGGGGCAGCAGGTTACAGGCTACACCTGCTACGCGTCCGTCAAAGCCGGTGGCCGTGTACAGCCCACTATGGCACGACGCGCCGGGTAGTGGCACTAGTGGGGTGGGGTTAAGGGTCACGATCACGGTCCCTACCCCGCCACAGAATAAATGGTGCACGCAGATGACCTGCAAGCCGATTGGCTCCCGAACCGCCTTGCTGGCTCCCGACGCAGCAGCTCCGCATCAGGGATGCAAAGCTTCCCAGAAACCGAGCACATCCCTCAGGCTCCAAAACCTCACCTGAAGCACTCGATGCCTTGTGGATCTGCAGTACTATGCACACCAGGACTACCGCGATGGAGTGGCGAGTTTCGGGTGCCCCGCGCGACATGCTGCGACCAGTTGGCAGAAGCTCAACACGCAAGGCGGTCAATCAAATTCTGCTTCTCTTCATGTGGAAATGTGTTGACTGGGGCCCTCTCGACGCGGAGCCATCGGTTTTGATGCCGGTGCTGGGGGCCCTCACGCCTGACTGCAGGAGAGCGTAATCAACAGCATAATCACTGCCATATGAACTGTTGAGGCCTGGATGGGGCCAAAGAGTCGTAAAGAGTTCACAAGGTATGTAGCCAGGCGCGACTTGCGTCAGTTTATTACAGGATACGCGTCGCGACAGGCATAGCATCGACGATAGACAGCTTCAATTGGAAATGCTTACTAGCCAAACAGTGACCCCTTGCCTTCTGACTCCAACCGTACCGGTCGCAACAGGCGGTCACGAAGTCCACGCAAGAGCACGCGACTGCTACCTACGGTCGTGAATTGAGAGGCATAATGAAGACGCATACGATAGATCGATAGTAATGCGAACCAGGGCGTCATCCTTCAGCAGGTCCCTGCGACAGGAGCGACCCCGGGCACTCTCTCCCGAAGTCCCAAACTCGTCCCGTGCAAATGTAGGACATCCCCATGCATTAATACCTCGAGCGTGCACGTCGGACCTCGCGTGGCTCCGTTACCTTGATTCCGCGATGATGCGGATGATGATGGCTCCACCGACCGATGTCTAAGTAATTCATATCCGACATGCACAACTGATCCGTGGCATACGAGGGGACGAGAGACCAGGAAACGAATGGCCGCGCGGGAAAGCTTTGCGCCATTGCTGCTGCTGCTCGCAACGGTTCTTAGTGCAGCAGCTGTATGTCGAGCGGCTCGCTACGGTGCCCTTGTGGACGTTCGTCAGGGCCACCTTGAGTCTGTGTCGGCGATTAAGCCCACCTACTCTGGCTACCTCCCCGTCGACCCCGACGGCTCTGCGATATACTATGCATACTACGAAGCCCAGCAGCGGGGCGAGGACGTGGGGGAGCCGCCCATAGTCTTGTGGCTGCAGGTACGGGGCGTGCTACCAGTGCCGGGTAGGCCGGGTGTTGTCACTTGCCAGGGGGTGGGGTGGGGTGGGGTGGGGCCGGAAAACGGTGGGATGTGTGTTTGTGTGTGCCGCGGGAGGCCATTGTCGACGTGTTGGGGCGGGGGAGCGGTCGGCTTGGAGTGGACGTAGGGGTAAGCGAGGGGGAGCCCCATGGGGCTTGGGGAGGAGGCGCGCCTGACGGTCATCGATGGGCATGCCTGGCTGCGTTTCGGTCATTCGGTGTGACAACGGGCAAACGACTGGTGGGGAGGGGAGGGGTGGGTGAATGGGTGAGTGGGCAGGTGGCGCCTGCCAGGCTCCAGGAGGTTGGGAGGGGCGTGAAGGCCAAGAGACGGCCGCCGGCGCAATGTCAGAGCCGCGTTTCCCCTCCCCGGATAGGCGCTCCCTCCCCTGGCTCTCTTGGCGGGGACCCCTCTCGGGAGACCGGCTTCGACCGGGACCGGGAGGTCTCTTTGTCCCTCCCGTTGTCTGCGCCCTGTCTCGCCTCTCCTCCGGCCCACGAAAAAGAGCCTACAGCCGAGAACAGGCCGCGACCGCGTGTGCGCCCGGTTCGTCGCCCCCAAACCATCTCCGTCGGCCCGTCATTCGGTCGACATCCCCGGTGTTTTCCCCTCACCCAGCGGCCCGTATTGTCCCGTCCCGCCCCCGCGACTCGCAGCCGACCTCGGCCGCCATAGCCCACCCTCTCCAACCAAGTAGGCCAGCATAGCCTCTCTACTCATATTCACAGCGTGTGTCTGCAACACCCCCCTCCCCTGCCTGAGTGACGCCCGCCCGCCCGCCCCGCTCGCCACCCCCAGGGCGGCCCCGGCTGCGCCTCCACCTTCGGCGGCTTCTACGAGCTGGGCCCCTGGTCGGTCACCCCCGACCTGAGCGTGGTGCGCAACGAAGGTGGGGGCGGGGGGTGGGGGCAAGCACGCTGTTGGGGGCCGTTCACGGGTCCAGGTGCTCATCGCTGGGGATTGGGTACTCAAGCGCGTGCCGGAGTGAGGCGGGGAGCGGGGTGCTGCATGCGCAGGTGGCGCGTGGGTGTTTTGGGATCGGGGCTTGGGTTTTTTGGGACAATGTAGAAAGGTTGGGGGGTTGGGGGTGGTTTTTTGGGGGCTCGGGGATTGGGGGATTGCGGGTGGTATAACAGCCAACTGCTGAGCTCAGGGATTCTGGGCGACGGGTGCTGGGCAGACGGGCAGATGGGCAGACGCGGAGCACTCCGGCCCGCGGCACCCCGGGCTTGCCTGCACCGGGTGCCATCCTACCCCTTCCCTCTATGATTCGCTGCGTTGGCTCGGGACGGCATGCGCCTCAGGCCTCTCCAGCAGGGGCGCTTTTCCCCCTATCCTGATCCCCTCTGTCCGCGACATCCCTCCCCCGCCCCGGGCTTCTCTACCCAGCGAGGACGTGCGTCCCCAACCCCGTGACCCCCTCCCGTCGACGACACCCCGTCGACGACACCCCGTCGACGACACCCCGTCGACGACACCCCGTCGACGACACCCCGTCGACGACACCCCGTCGACGACACCCGTCGACGACACCCCGTCGACGACACCCCGTCGACGACACCCCGTCGACGACACCCCGTCGACGACACCCCGTCGACGACACCCCGTCGACGACACCCCGTCGACGACACCCGTGGCACTCCCGTGGAACCTCTGATCGCACCCACCCCCCCACCCTTCCCCTCGCCCTCCCTCCCCGCCCTCCGCAGGCACCTGGAACCGCCTGTTCGGGCTGCTGCTGGTGGACCAGCCCGTGGGCACCGGCTTCAGCCCCGCGACCCGCGGGTCGGCCAGCATCCCCGTCGACGAGATGGGCATGGCGGCGCACCTGTACGCGGCGCTGCAGGGCTTCTTCACGGGGCACGCGGGGCTGGCGGGGCGGCCGCTGTTCATCACGGGCGAGGTGCGGGCAATGGGGATGTGCGAGGGAGCAGGGAGGCGCTGGGTTGTGGGGGGCGGGTGGGCCGGCTTATCACGGGGAGAGATGCAGAGTGTTGAAATGAAACGACGCATACGCGAGCGTAAGCGCGAAAGTGATGGTGTCGTTGTAGGACCAGAGCTCCAGAGGTAGTCGAAGGGGTGATGTCCCTGCATTTTAGTTTGGCGGGGACCACCACCGTAGCCCCCGATGCGGCCCAGAATCCTCTCTGGGGTGACCCTATGCAATGTCTTGCTGGGACGCGCCTAGTCTGGTCCTACGTGCATCGCATGTGGGCTGGTGCATGTCTCCCGGCCCCCGGCCCTCCCAACGCCCCGACCCGCTGACTACCGTTGTCTCACCTACAAGCACCAGGAAAGCGAGCCGCGCCAGGCGGAGCGGCGGGAAGGGGCAGGGAAGGGGCACAGCATGTCGGAGTCAAAAAGCAAAACGTAGCGCAAATGCGACGAATGACAGATCAGGACCCTGTGACATAAGTGTGCTACGGTGGTGGCGCCGAAAGGGGCTGTGTCGGCGCACGGAGCCGTAAGAGTGCGGAGGTGGTGGTACGGCAGTACGGATGTGCGCTGTCGTGGAAGTGCGGGGAGGAGTGAGTGAGATGCAGAGTGTGGCGGGTCAGAGGGTCGAAAGGCGTTCTCGTAAGAGAGATCGGAGGCGCAGGGTGGAGGGTGGAGGTGAGCGGGGGCCTGAGGGCGAGAGGGCGCAGCGGGTGAGCTCGGGTGGGGGGCAGTTAAGGCGGGAAACGGGTCGCGACGCGCGGCGCTGCATTTTTCTGTACCGCCCGCCCGCCCTGCTGGAAACATCGCGCCTTCGGGTGCGTATGTCCGTAGAGGTGTGGTGTGGCTCCCCAATTGCAGTGTTTCCTTTTTGCTGCATCGCAATGAGGACGGAAGCTCCGGTGACGCTTCACCCGCCTCCTTCCCAACACGTCCTGCCCCCGCTCCGCCTCCGCACAGAGCTACGCGGGCAAGTACGTGCCCTCCATAGCGCACTACATCTTCCAGGCGGCCGAGGACGCCACCCTGGATTCAACCGCCAACCGCCCAACCGCCGGCGTCGCCGCCGAGGCGCCGCCACCGCTGCTTCGGAAGCGCGCGCTGCCGCCCGACACGGCGCCTCCGCTGTTCCGGCTGGCGGGCGTGGCGATTGGCAACGGCCTGACCGACCCGCGGGCCCAGACGCAGACGCTGGCGGCCGCAGCGTACTATGCGGGTCTGCTGCCGCCGGCGCTGCGGGACGAGGTGGCGGGGCGCGCCGCGGCGGTGGTGGCGCTGATTGACGAGGGCAAGTGGACCGAGGCGCACGACACGCGGGAGGAACTGCGACGGTGAGCACGCGTGCGGGTTTGGTGGCGGGTTTGATTGCATGGGCGGTGCGGCGGGTCGGGTCGGGTCGGGTCGGGTCGGGTCGGGTCGTGGCGGGGCGGGGCGGGGCGCCGGTGGGGTGGGGTTTGGAAGGAGAGAAG
>LSYV01000045.1:91944-124096 GCA_001584585.1 Gonium pectorale
GACGGCGGCGGCGCTGGCGGCCGGCGGCGGCGCGCCGCAGTCGGCCGCGACGGGCGACGCGGAGGCGCTCCTCCGCTGGGTCGTTGCGACCTTCCCGGCCGCTGTCAAGGTGTGGAACACGGCGCGAGACGCCAGCGGCAACACGCCGGCGCGGCTGTGGGGTGAGCTGGGCGGGGTCGACATCCAGCTCCAGGCTGCCGCGGACGCGCTGCAAGCCCACGACACGTCCGACGCCCCGCTGGCACGCGACGTCCACACCAACCACGGTGATCCCGCCGCGGCCGCGGCCGCTGCTGCCCTTGCGGCAGCGCCGCCCGCGGCTGTCCCCGCAGCAGCAGCGGCCGTCCCCGCAGGCAAGGCTTCCGGCGCCGCGGACAGCCCTTCCCCCTCGCCCTCCTCCTCCTTCACCTCCTCTCCCATGGGCAGCCGCTCGGGCCTGGTGGGGCTGCTGTGCCTGGCCGTGACGGGCTTCCGCGACCGTGCCCTGGAGCGCCGCTACCTGGACTACGTGACCCACACTACCGCCGCTCCCACGCTCATCTGGCTGGCGATCATGGTGCTGGCGCACACGGCGGCCTTCGTCAAGAGCCTCTCAACCGGCGACGCGCAGCAGGTGGGATGGTGCCGCGTCGGGCGTGGGGCGCGGGTGGGCTGTGGCGCCCATGGGAGCTCGAGCGCGTTGACTCGTCGCCAGCCAGCCCGCGCCCCGACACGTGCTACGCTTCTTTGGCCATCGCTGCGCTCGTGTGTTGCGCCGGCACTCGCGTCTCAGCTGCCAGAGCCCGCACCCTGCTACTTGTTCCCGCGCACGCGCTCCTGGCGGCACACGGAACCCCCCGATCCGCCACACCCGCGCCCTGCACCACCAAGGGCGCATGCGAGCCCTCGCCCAGATACTGTCCGCCTCCGCACATGCACCCAACCACCCTCCCGGCCCTGTCAAGACAGCCGCATGGCACCCTGTACTGCTCGACGCCTTGGCGCAGCTGCCCGTCCCCCTCCTCGTCCGTACCCCGCATTGGCTGCACGTTCGGTTCGGACTGCTATGTCTGCGCCGGCGTCCTGCGCTTGTGAACACCCCCCTACCGTGACCCTCCCCCCCATTCAGCCCTTCCCCTTCAACTCCTCATTCAGCCCATTCTCATTCAACTTATGCTGTTGGACTCCTCCGGCTCCCCGCCCTCGTCGCCCTGCAGGCCCTCATTGGTGGCTTCGCGTACACGGTGTCCCTGTGCCTCATGCTGCTGCTGCCGCGCCTCTACACGGCGCTGCGGGAGCCGCTGATGCTGGCGTGCCTGCTGGGCCGCACAACGTGCCGACTGGTCATGGTGCTGCTGCCAGAGACCTTCAGCATGAGCGATTCCGTGCTCAAATACATCATGTACGGACTTGACATGCTGCTGGACGGCTTCCTGGAGGGTACCTTTGAGCAGGTGCGGCAGGGTACGGCAAGTCACGTGCGGGGCGAGCGCGAGGATGCGTGGGAGGGGGGGGGAAGATGCGAGTGCAGGGCGCCGCGATACTTTGGGTATGGGGTCCCCCGTGCCGGGCAAGGGAGCTCCCAAGGGGAGCGTGCGTGCGGGCTACCTGGTATCCAATTGACAGGGGCCCCAACCCAGCGAGGGGATGCACATGGCCTAAGGCTCACCCATGCTTCCTAACGGCGCGGCCACAATGTGTAGTCGTACACCTCACTGTTGCCCTGCTGCCCACCTCGCTCCACTGCCAACCCCCAACTGCAGATCCGCGTGCCGTACGCCGTCTTGGGCCGCATGATTGAGCTGCCCATCATGGCAGCTTTCATATACACGCGTGGCGTACGACAATCGTACGTTGCCGCGCTGGCGCGCTCGGCCGCCGTCAGCGGCGCGGGCCTCGCCATGACGGCCCTCACCGACGTCCGCATGCGCGCCGCGTTCGTGCGGGAGCTGCACCGCCGCCAGCAGCGCGGCGCGGACGCCCAAGGCGACGCCGCCGCCGCTCGCGGTGGCACGGGCGCGTGCGTCAGTAGCGGCACGGCAGGCGCCGCAGGCGGAGCAGCGAAGAAGAGCAAGGAGGAGTAGCAGCGGGGCATTTCCGTCCCTGGTTCCGATGAGCTGTGACTTGACCACGAGGGTCCCCACATGCGACCGCATGCGTGCCGGGTCCCCCACGGGAGCTCCGCCGCCAGCGCGGTGGAGGTGGCGCCAGCATCGAGTCGCGCGGCGTGCGCGGTCGCTGATGTCGGCTCCACAGCTGCGTCGTAACGAGCGCGGAAGAGTGAGACGGAGGGGAAGCCAGTCCCAGGGCCAGCGGCCTGGGAGGCTGTGCGCGCACAATAAAGTGGGCATGACTTCGATGTGCAAGGCCTGGTTTCCCAGTGCAGGGGTGTAGGAAACCTCGGCGGCGGCGTCCGGCCCGACACGCATGGCCCGATCAGGATTGGACAACCAACGTCATGACAAGCCTAGCGCTGTGCGTGCGTACGACGCACGCAGTGCACGTGTACGGACTCCAGTCCTATACGGGGCGCCCAAACCCATTCCGCCCGAGCTGCAATGGGGTCGGTAATAAATAGTGGAGGTCGGAGGAGTGGCCAATGAGGTCCCAGGTTCACATCGCGCTACTGGGGATTGGGCGACACGGGTCCGGGCGCAGCGCAGGGTGGACTCGGATGGGCGCGGTTGGGCTGGATGCCCCCGAGCGGTCAGGAGTGATCGTAGGCGGGAGTCAACTAACAGAGGTCGCGACCGATTGTCGTCGAGGACGCTTTCTGGTGCCAGCGTCGTGCTTTTCTTCCCGCCGCACTTGCCGCGACGGTGCTCTCCTGGGCATGAGGCATCACGACTCATTCGCAAAACGGCTCGAGCTTGCGTAACTGCGGTCCCCGTGTTTTCTGGATGCAAGCTTGGATTCGCGCAAGACTAGGCCGTGTTGCAAGGGTACATAGGTATCGGTCGTCAACTCATGAAACCTCAATGGAAGAGGCCAATCCAGGCACCTGGGCAAATGCGTGTGAACTGCACGGGCTGCATTGGACGCATGCAGGGGCGGGCGGCGGCTCCCGCTGCCGCGCCGCCATAGCCGCCGGGGACAGTAGTGTGCGTTTGCGGGCGTGTTCGCCCTCGGAGCCGCGCTGATCGGGGAGCATTGGTGCAAATAGCAGAGCTGTTGCTCCGATATCTATCACGGGTGCGTCGTCCTCGTGAGAGCAAGAGAGATGGGTGTTGCTGCCCTAGTATATCGTAGCCGCTCCCTGCGCGCTGCATGGCGCTGTGTCTCTCGCCGTGAGGAGCGCCCATGTCAATATGTCGTGTGTTTGGGGGCTTCCTTTCGGGGGCTTGCTAGAAGCCGTATTGCGCTCGTGTCTATCTGTTTTTTTACCTCCGCGCCGGCTGGAGCTGGGGCCGTGCAACACCAACAAAGTGTGGTGTGGGAGTTCCCGCGCTGTGCGCGCGCTGTGGCCTACAGCCCGGGCTCCAATGCCACGGAAGTTGTCTTTGTATTCCGGTTCCATACGAAGCCGCGGAGGATGCCTTCTCATACCCTTCGAACCTTTCGTCTCAGTGTTTGCAGCGGGCCCCCAAACGTACTATTAGTCAGTCTGCGCCCAGATGATGCGGTCCCCGCGGAAGGTTCACGGAGTGGAAATACACGTGGCACTGCGTTTGCCACGCCGCGGTGTGCAAAGCGCCGGTTTGTGTTGGCTATGTGAGTATGTGTTGCCACGAATGCACGCCATGCCGCATAGTCGCCCGATGCGCTTGCGTTACGTAGAGCTGGTCCCCGCGATGGTTCGGTTGCTGCCAATGACCACTAACTGTCCCGGCAAGGCCCAATATGCCAGGCAGGCTGTGCTCGCGTCTGCCACAATTCGTGAGAGGCCGTCGGTGTTTCCGCGGGCCTTGATTGCAGGCGGTGGCTGCTGCCCGGTGGTCGGCTGTGAAGCGGCACGGTGGTACGGCCCACGCGCAATGAGGGTTGTTGGGACAAGACGTAGCGCATACATATGACGTACATGGCCCTCGGTGTAGGCCCCTCAGTCGGGCATGGCGAGGGCGCCCCGCGCGCGCGTGTCGCCGTAGCACCCTAGCGGTATTTGTAGCTCATGACAGCGATGTATGGTTGTATGTGAAGGCGAGCAGGCGCTTGACCATGGGGTCGTTGCGTCCTTTGTTGCTGTGAATCCGCCTTGAAGCGTTCTTCTTAGTGCAGTAGATAGGTATATCAGTCGTGTCGTTAGCAGCCTGATAATAAGCACGAAGCGAGCGTCCATCCTGGCCATCGGCATCACTTGCTGCATGCCCCGCGGGGCCCCGCGGAAGGGGAGCACAGTAACGGGTGTCTGATGCCGCGTGGATATGCTTTGTAAGGCCTGCGGCCTGATGATGAGATAGTGCTTCGGGGAGCAATGGTGCTTCGGGGAGCAATGGTGCTTGACTGACAGGACAGCGGTATCGGCGGCCCGGGGAGCAATGGTGCTTGACTGACAGGACAGCGGTATCGGCGGCCCGGTACGCCGGCAGAGAGCCTTTGGCTTGGGCTAACGCTTAAAGCGCCGCCATGCCCCGCAGCTACACGCGTATTATTAAGCTGGGTGCACGTAGTGTTGCTAATAATGCATGTTGGACCTCGGCGGGTAATCCCTTACCCTACTAGCTAGGGATACGCACGCAGCGCGCCTTGCAAGAGGCATGCTGTGCGGCACCTGAAGAAATTGCTCGTACATGCGCCCGCCGCCCCAGAGAGACGCGCGTGCGGCGGTGCCTCGAGCGACCGCCCGCCGCGCACGAAACACGCCGGGAGGGCGCACAAGCATTGGTTGGCGCGCGCGTCCACTGATGCATGTATGACACTTTGTCACTTGCTTTTTCGAAGAAGAATGCATACCCAAGCGATACGGCTACTGCTGGGCGACGGCGGAGGCAGGCAGGTAGGGCTAACTGCCAATTCGGTTGGAGGGCGCCCAGCCCCAATGCGCTCATTAGTGAAGATCCGAAGGCACCGACAACACGAGGAGCACTCCTCGACGCGGTCTAATGCGGCGAACTACTTGGCCATACATGTCACTCGCTCATCCAGCGATTTGGGCTGATAATCATGTAACCTATATACCCGCTTGAACGGAATGGGCTCGGGTGCCTCAGCTTGCCGCAGCTCTGCGGTTCTTCAGGCCAACCCCGACGGGACTCTGAAAAGCCCGCAGAGCTTCATACAAAGAGTGCTAGACAGAAAGAGGCTTTTCCGAGCTGTGGAGGAAGGTGACATATCAAAGTAAGTAAGGCGCGATGCAAGCATCGGCACACTGCTGGCTGGCTTATCATCTATCTGCGCCGATTCTGTTACCGATCGTGGAGTCCTTTGCTCTTTGTGTCCGGTTACGGCGTTGCGGCAATGCTCGCTGTTATTCGTCCCCTACTCGCCCCACGTACCATGCATACGCCCCAGCCACCAACGCAACCTGCTGACGCAATCATCAACGTAACCCGCGTGCACCCGGCACCCACACCCGCACACAAACCTATCCTCCTGCCTACGCAGAGTCAAGGAGCTCGTTGCCCGCATGCCTGTGGAGCAAATTAATTACGTCCCGATCACAAAACCTTTGTGGGAGTGCAACAAACCTGGGCGCCGGGGCGACTCCGCGCTGCTATTGGCAGCCCTTCAGGGGCATCAGGGCATTGTGTCGACTCTCCTTGCGCATGGAGCTGATCCCAACCTCACCAACGGGGATGGGCTGTCGCCCCTGGTCGTGGCGTGCAGAACCAACAACTTGGCCATAGCATCCGTCCTCCTGCGCCACAAAGCAGACCCCAGTGTGCCAGCCCCAGACGGCACATTCCCCCTCCACATCGCAGGTACGTTGCGTACACATACACACGCTACGTAGCTATATATGTATTTGTGCGTGTGATGCTAGTAAGTGATCGCGATAGATTACTTCGCCTATTTGCTTGCTTGGGTTTCGTGGCGGGTTGTTTCCATACACGTATAGTACGGGTCGATGCTCTGTTGCTGATGAGCGCACGTTCGTTGCTCGCATATATACGGTACATGGTGAGCACTTAATAAGGGAAGAATGAAGCAGCTCGCTCGATTGTGCCGCGCGCCCTTGCTTGCTTGCTGGCTTGCAAAAACACATCATGCACTTACTTGCTGCCGTGCCAACCCTATCTAGGTAGCTCTGAGTGCCGCTAGATAGCCCATCGCGCACACTAATAATGTATATATTCTCATGGTACCTATCCTCGCTCTATCTCCCTCACCTCCCCCATCCACGCGCGCACTGCCCATCCATACATCCACTACATGCACTGCTGGGCTGAACATCCAGCACGGCAGCTGTCTGCGGGGCTGGTGCAGGAGCTGCTGCAGCATGGGGCAGACGTCAACCTCCAGGAGTCTGGCAGCAAGAGCACGCCCCTGCACATCGCGGTCAGGGAGTGCGGCAGCAGCGACTCGGACAAGTCCGCCGCCAGCAGCGGGAAGGCCGCGGCGGCCATGCAGATTGCCAAGGCCATCATTGCCTCTGGGAAGGTCGACTTCTCGGTCCGTGACTCCAAGCAGGATACGGCCCTGCACAGCGCTGTGAAGACCACCAATGCGGGTGTGTATTTAGGGGCGCTTGCTCGGGTCCGTTGTGCTTCCGCTTGTGAACATGGGACGGTTAGTTGGTGCGCGCCGCGCGCAGCAGCAGTGTGTTTGTTATCAAATGCGCAAAAACTAACATCAATTGCGTTGTGTGGGCGCATGCATGCCAATAACACCGTTCCTTGCAACGCCCACTTATTATGCCCATCCAGTAACAAGTACGTATGTATGTACATATCAGCATGTACGGTATGCAAGCATACATGGCGATGATATGGAATGTACGGAGATGTGTATGCATTGGTTACCGCCCCCAGCCACCGGCCCACGCACCGTGCCCCTGTGCCGTTAACTGCCCACGTACCTACAGCGCTGGTGGCTGACATTGTTGACGCCGGGGCTGACACCAACCCATACGACTCGTCGGGACGAAGCGCTCTGCACCTGGCGATTGATGCGAACAGCGCCGCTGGCACGGAGATAGCCCTGCGGCTGGTGCTTGCGGAGCAGACGCACGTCAACCTGCTGTCGGAGCAGGGCAATCCACCGCTGCTCCTCGCCGTCAAAACCGTCAACCTAAAGGTTTGGCCGCCGAACACCTTGGCAAAGCACGCTGCTACATCATGCGTGCGTGTGCGTGTATCTGCACCGCGTTTTTGACTGGATTTTGTGTCAGGCAGTAGTCAAGCCTAAGCTAATGTGCACGCGCCTACCTAGCCGGTTATGCTTGCTTGTACCTTGCGCTGGTTGTACAGCCGCACATACAGACAATCCGTGGATGAGACGCGAACCGCGCTGACTTGCTTCCATGTATGGCTAGCTAGCTCGATCGGGGACGGAACTGCAAGTCTGCCATGTCAGAATAAATCTGATGCATGCATGCTTGTCTTTCATGTTCCGTTACACCCAGGTGGTTCAGGCGCTGCTCTCACGGGGAGCCGACCCCAATACTTGCTCGAAGCCCCGATGTGAGGCTCCGCTGCACACAGCGATCATGCAGGTATACATGCAGACGACTTGGTTTGCTGGGTATAGGCTAGCTGCGTTGGATTGATTGCTTGATTATTGCCTCGTCCTATACATATATACGCATGGCCTTTCTTCTGTAAAGTGAGGCTCCTTACTGCTTGGAACAAAGGAAAGATAGATACGAATGAACCCATACACGCACGTTGATTGATTGGCACGCCTTTGTTTGCTTGGAGAAGTCGATGTTTGGCAGCAGCATGTTACAGGTTACAGGTTACACGTCCGTCAAAGCCAGGGGGGCCATGGATGAATTGCGAATGCTGTATGTAAATGTATGTAAATGCTGGGCCTTGCTTGATTGGCGCTGGCCAGCGAGCGAGTTGACCAAATGAATACGCTCGGCGCGTCCATACGCAGCCTTACACTGTTTTGCTGTACGACAATACGGATTTGAACTCATTTCCGCTTGACTGCCAATGTAACTCGCAGCTGCATGTATGTATGACCTGCTGTCTATCTATCCTCGTACGCATACGCAGGTGCCCCAAGAGTTGGCAGAAAACGGCAGGGGTGGGCAAGTGCCCGGCTGCCGGCCGTCTCCATCTGAAGCCATTGCTCTGGCAATTGTCAAGAGCGGCAAGGCCGACCCCGACCTGGCTGACGGAGCAGCCGACCGGCCAGTCTTCCTCGCGGTCTCGTGCTGCTCGACCTTGGTGCTGGCGGAGCTGCTGTCGCGGGGAGTGCTGCTCGATGTGCGCGATAAGGATGGCCACACGCCCGTACTGCTCGCCGCGCTTATGGCTGTAGGTGGCTACCCCGCAAGGACGGCGGTAGACGGGACGGCAGCGGCCGCGGAGCGAGCAGCCATGGTCATCCAGGAGGGTGAGTTCTCATCTATCAAAGACTGGATGGGCCTACCTGCAGTACGCCAAAGCAGTATAATGAAGTGCGTGTTTGATGCATGACCGTAACTCTCAAGCACCAATCTCACTTATGAATATTTGATTGCCAGCTGGTACCATTCGCAATCATGGTGGATTGGTGCGTGGTTCATTTGCGTGGCCAGCAAGGTTTCTATCTGTCACATGCATGCAGCAGGCTTCATTGCAATGATGCTTGGGTGCTGGATTGCCGCGGGATTATTGGTTCACTGAGGCCGGCGGTTGCCGCCTTCTTACTTCTACTAACTCCATCCACCGCTTCTGCGTGCCCTGGTGCACGACTTGCTTGTACCTCTTGCCCCCGCACAAACAGCACCCAACATCAGCGCAACGGGTGGTCCAGAAGGCAACACAGCCTTGCACGTTTGCGTGAGCATCGGCACCGGCAGCCTCCCGCTGTTCACCCAGCTCATGGCCCGGCAGGCGGACGTCAACGTCCTGAACGCGGCTGGGGACTCGCCCCTGCACGCAGCAGTGCGCAGCCTCGGCAGTGTGGAGCCTGCACAAAAGGCAGCTGTCGCCATCATCGCCTCGGGGAGAGCGAAGTTGGACCTTGCTAATAAGGCCAAAGACACGGCGCTGACGCTCGCAGCTGCCCGACATCATGCGCCTGTCGTGAGGGAGCTGATGGCCGCCGGGGCAAACGTAAACTTGGCCAACGCATCTGGCGACACCGCCATGCACCTGGCGTGCAGGTCTCGCCCATCGGCAGCAGCCGGCAGCAGTGCCAGCAGCAAGCCTACATGGCGGCCAGACACCGCACGGGTGCTCCTTGACAGCAGCAAGCTGGACCTCAGCGCTCTGAATGCACAGGGCCAGACAGCGCTGACGGTTCTTGCAGCGACCAGCCGCTGGTGGGCAGCTGCAGTCGAGGTGGCCGCAGCCATGGTGGCAAGGAAGACCTGCTCCTTCAACGACCTCGATAAGGAGGGTCTCACGGCCCTGCACTACAGCCTCGGAGCCGGTCCTGCTGGGCCCAGTGGGCTGAGCGGCCTTGGCCATGGCCCCGACATGGCCATTCACGTCGTCAAGGCAGCCAAGTGCGATGTGAACGTTGTAACCCGGGACAAGGACGCTGACACAGCTCTGCACCGCTGCAGCAGGCTGGGTCTGCCCAAGGTGTGCAAGGCGCTGGTCAGCCGCTCTGCTGATGCAAACATCGCCAACGCTGATGGCTTGCGGCCTCTCCACCTGGCGGTCGCCGGCAGCACTGTGTCGCACAGCCGTGTGGCGGAACTGCTGATCGGCTACCCGCGCTGTGACGTCAACATAACCGTCGCTGCGACGGGCCAGACGCCGCTGCTCATGGCCGTACTGGGCTGCAAGACTCCTCTCGAGGAGCGGCTACTGAAGCGCGGAGCAGACCCCAACATTGCGGATAAAGAGGGGGACACGCCGCTTCATGCCGCCTTGCGGGCTGCAGGTCGTTGGGTATTTAATTGTCAGATGCTGTGTCCGCTCGTTTGGGGCCTTACCGTACTGTCACGCACGACTGCAAACAAACCCCAATCGATCACTAGGTATTTGTCGTTGGTAACTTCCTGGAGAAAAGATGTATCAATGTACATACTGCTTTTCGATGGCTGCCGCTAGCTGTTGCAGTAGCAGTGTCAAGCTAGGAATGTAGCTATCGTAGCAGTACGGTCGAACGGCCTTATGCTAAGCAAACGGCTGGATGGGTACTTACCGTATGGGCTCTACCTCTGCTGTGACGGTAATAAGAACCCACTGCTGCCTGCAGGTGTCAGTCTTAAGAACGAGCCCATGGCGCTGATGTTGATCACGTGTGGACGGACGGACCTTGACACCAAGTCCTTGGCAGGCGACTCACCCCTCCATATCGCAATCATGCACAAAGCCACCAAGAGCTTGCAAGCGCTTGTCAAGCACAAGGCCAAGCTGGACGTGCTGGACGCTGGGGGCTGCACGCCACTCCACAGGGCTGCGTATGCAGCGTGTTTGAGCAGGGATGCCGGAGCAGAGGAGAGGGCGATCATTCTCATAAAAGGCAAGTAAACAGTGCGCAAGCTTGTAATTAACACTGACACGAAAGCTTGCGCATATGTTGCTATATGATGTGTGATGAGCTACATACCGGTTAATGGGTTAGATAGTGATTTGGGGCCCATACACACGCACCCGCCCAGGAGCTTGTGATGAGTCAAAGGTACATTTGTATGTGTTACGTTATTAGTCCGTTGGGTCCCCCTTGATTTGGGGCGGGACTCAGGGCGGGCGGGTGGACTTCCCTGTCTTGCATACCTCCGATTCGCTTTTCGTTGGTGTGGGCTGTATAGGTCGGCACTACATGGACTGCGTGCTACGTACGATTGCACGAAGTGCATCACGGATCTGATGCCGCCTGTATCAATCAACTGACGTATACATTCCCCCACGTACCCAACGTCCCCAATGCAACAAGCAATTCAGGTGGAGCGAACTGTGACATCACCGATGCACAGTCCCGCACTGCTCTGCACATCAGTGTTGGGCAGGCAGCCGGAAGCATGGCAGTGTTCAAGGCGCTGGTGGAGGCCCGTGCCAACCTGGACGTGCCCGATGAGCACCGGAATACAGCGCTGCACACCTTATTGTACAGGATCGGCGAGCTGCAAGACGCAGAGGGCATGGCGCTGACCATCATAAGCAGCGGGCGTGCCAATCTCGACATCCAGACAGACAACGGGTCGTCTGCCCTCATGCTCGCCACAGAGCGCCTGCAGTTGAAGCTGATCAAGGCGCTTCTGCAGAGCCAGGCCAAGACAGACCTGCGCAACGTGAATGGCGACACGGCCCTTACACTTGCAGCCGCACAGCACTCAGCCCCAATTTCTCAGGAGCTGCTGGCTGCCGGTGCCAGCGTAAACATAGCTAACACATCCGGTGACACCGCCATGCACCTCGCGTGCAGGTCACTCCCAGCCAGCAGCTCTGAGGGCAAGGCTACCTGGCAGCCGGACACTGCTCAGGTCCTTTTGGGGCAGAGCAAGCTACGGCTCGATGCGGTCAACACGCAGGGCCAGACAGCGCTGACGGTTCTTGCAGCGACCAGCCGCTGGTGGGCAGCTGCAGTGGAGGTAGCCGCGGCTATGGCCGCCAACGAGACCTGTTCCTTCAACAACCTCGACAAGGAGGGTTTCACGGCCCTGCACTACAGCCTCGGAGCCGGTCCTGCTGGGCCCAGTGGGCTGAGCGGCCTAGGCCATGGCCCCGACATGGCCATTCACGTCATCAAGGCAGCCAAGTGCGATGTGAACGTTGTAACCCGGGACAAGGACGCTGACACAGCTCTGCACCGCTGCGGCAGGCTGGGTCTGCCCAAGGTGTGCAAGGCGCTGGTCAGCCGCTCTGCTGATGCAAACATCGCCAACGCTGAGGGCTTGCGGCCTCTCCACCTGGCGGTCGCCGGCAGCACTGTGTCGCACACCCGTGTGGCGGAACTGCTGATTGGCTACCCGCGCTGTGACGTCAACATCACCGTCGCTGCGACGGGCCAGATGCCGCTGCTCATGGCCGTTCTGGGCTGCAAGACTCCTCTTGTGGAGCGGCTTGTCAAGCGCGGAGCAGACCCCAACATTGCGGATAAGAAGGGGGACACGCCACTGCACGCTGCGCTTCGCATAGTCGCAGGCGAGTGCATGCATGATATAATTCATACAAGGCAATACAAATAATGGAGGCAATGCCTAGTGCTAACTGCTACCTGTATATATAGATGTTGTGCACGCACAACTATAACAATACGTGATAGGCATGGATTATTCCATGCTGGCTCCTACGGATATTTTCCTATCTGGGCAAAGCGAACTACGCCGGCTCAAACAAAGTTCGTTCGGTGTCATCAGCGAGCGAGCAAGCATGCATAAACCCAGAAGTGTGTACATAAGCAAGCAAGCGCGCGCATTAACAGCCAACCCGTGTATGTTCGATCTATCTTGTGCGCTTGAGAATCCATCCCTCCAGCCGCTGCCGTGTCCCAATCGCAGACAAGGGAACTGCGGAAGTGGGCACATGCCTGGCGCTGAATCTTATAAGGTACAAGAGGACGAAGGTCAACACCAAGAACCCAGCCGGTTCGGCACCAGTGCACATTGGTGTGCAGCTTGGCAGCGTGGCCATGGTGCAGGAGCTTGTCGCAAGAGCTGCGGACCTGAACGCTGAGGATGCCGGCGGCTGTACCGCACTGCACCATGCCATCATCCTGGACGGCAAGCAACCGGGCAAGGAGTTCGAGGCCATTGCTCTTAGCTTGATTGAGGGTACGTACGAGCGAGCGTGCTTCTATCTATCTGCAATATGTAATGTACAATGTGCAATGTGCCTTCCCCGTTTCTAGTTCTCTTTTTCGTGCAACAATGCACGGCCCGCACACGCACACACACAGGCTGTGTTATTTTGGTGTGGCTATTGTGGACAGATGTCTTGGCATGCGTACACACGTACATGACAATCATATGCATGTCGTATCATGAACATAACAATCAGACTGCACATGTATAGTCTGACAAATCCGGCTAACTCGTTGTCATGCATCTAAGCGAAACGCATTATATGGCTGCGTTGGGTAGAATGCCTATCCGTTTCGGTCCTTGATCTTGCACTTTGCGCTTGTTATCCTATCTGGATAGGTGGTGCCAACCCTTCCCAGCCAGACAAGGCAGGCAAGAATGCGCCACTGCACCTGCTGGTCAGCGCTGGGAATGCCAACATCAACATCTACAGAGCCCTTGCTAAACGTGGCGCAGATACAAACGCCCTGAATCAGCAGGGGTTGACACCGCTCCATTTGGCCATCCAGAAGGCCGTGCCAGCTGGGACAGCAGAGAGCAGCTACGACGTGGTGGCCGTACGCATGGTGGAAACGGAGTCGACAGACGTCAACCTGCCAACAGCAGATGGCAAGAAGTTGACACCACTACTGCTGTGCGTGAAGGGCATGCGGTCATCTGTACTGTTGAGCCTGATTAGGCGCAGAGCAAATGCGAACATCGCCAGCACGTCAGGCGAGCTGCCGCTCATGCTATTGCTGCAAACAGCAGGTACGACACTGCACACACATTTGCTTTTGGGCTGTGCCTGTTCCCCTTACGTGCTTTGAAGCTTCAATATATGAATTGAAAAGGTATCGCATGTACGTACGGGCTTGCTCCCTGCCTGACCCACATACATATCAATGACCGGAAATATGACCCATGGGTCACATGCATGCAAGCACATCCTTGCTTGTAAGGGGGACTTCAGTCTTTGCATTCATCCCATGAAGTGCAAATCGCTCGACTCCCAATCAATCTCCTTCACCAATAACTCACCCCCCCTGCCTCGCAGCCAGCAGGAGGCATTGCGATGTAGTAGATACGATGTAGCATGTCCCCGCCACATTACAAACAAACATAATCCACATACAAACGCGACCGCCCTTTATCCCACCCGTCAAATGTACAGAGAGCGCCGGTGAGAGTGCTGCCTTGGCACGGATGATGGCGAAGGACCTGATCGAGAGCGGCCTGGCGGACGTAAACGTCCAGCGTGCCAGCGACTTGTCCTCGCCGGCGCACTTCGCCACAAGGATGGCCGCTATGGAGCTCCTGACTGCGCTCATTGCCAGGCGGGCAAACCTGGGTTTGCAGGACTCCAAAGGCGCGGTGGTGCTTCACCTGGCCGTGAAGGCGGCATGCCCGGACAACGGATCGGGGCTAAAGCTGGTTCAGCTTCTGCTGGAAAGTAAGTAAGGCCAGCAGTATGCACGTAAGGCACCCTGCAATAAATGCAGGCTCTGCACTACTGGCATTATTGTGCTTACTGCACGGCTAGCAATGAAAGTATGCAAGTAGCACATCAGATCGTAATCAGGCGCATGGATGGGCATTCACTAAAAGCCTTTGATGGATTATTAGCACTAGGTAGATAGATCGAGGTAAATAGGAGCTTTGCATCCGTACATGCTTATATTACATGCATCATCATACATGCATTTGCAGCGAAGTAGCTAGCTGGCCGTGGCTTCAACTGAGTCATGCACGCAACCGCCGGTAAATAAACCTTCCCTTCGTTCGCAGGCAAGGCAGCAGCGGCAGTACAAGACACGGCTGGTCGGACGCCCCTGCATTACGCCGTGACGCACAATGGAGGCAACCTGGCAGCGGTGAAATGCCTTATGGAGAACGGGACTGTCCCCATGGGCGCGGACTTCCCAGATTCGGAGGGTCGCACCGCCCTGCACCACGCCATCCAAGACAGCGGACAGAAGGATGCGACGCAGGTCGGGCAGTCCCATTCTTAGCTATCTACTGTTATACATTTTTGGTGGTGTATGTGCGGCTAGCTGGGGAATGAAGCACCACTTAGGATGCCGCGGCTTTACTTCTTTGGCGCGGCGGACCTCCCGGGCCGACCTCGCTCATTAAATCACGCCGGAGCCGCTCTCGGTGTTGTCATTGTGTGCGGGCTTTGTTGTAAAGTATGTTTCTTGCGAGGAGGTTTCGAACTTCGTTTCAATAAGCCCGACAGGCGTTGGCGCGCACTGGGGTACGTGCTATTTATCTAGCTAGGAATGCATGGTGCTGATGCGTGTATGACGTATGTTCTGTCCCTTGATCAATCCGTCGTCTTATTATCTTCGCATACATATATGCAGGCGCGGATTAAGTTAGAGATGGCGCTGTGCATCATCAAGAGCGGGAAGGCCGACTTGGAGGTGGCGCTGCCCGACGGTACGAGACCTATCCTGCAGGCTGTGAAGACCTCCGTGTCCGCACCGCTCGTCAACGCCCTGCTAGCAGCTGGTGCCAACGGCAGCAAGAGCAACAAGGCTGGCGAGGTCCCGCTGCTTGTCGCTATCGCCCTTGCTGGTAGGTGATGTAGGTAAAACTTACGTATGGCTAGCTTCGGCCTAAGCCATGCACTCCACCGTGTACATCTGCTATCTAGCTATGGACAGAAAGGATTGAATGATGTTATTTAGAGATATGAAATATGTGTGCTGCCTTGTTACCACGCTGCTAACGCATCCTTCAGTTGTGCGCAATGCACCACGCGGATCCATACATGCATCTCGGCACACACCAGCAACATGGCACTATATATCTACTCATCAATACACTCTCACTCTCGATCGGTGCCTTGACTGCTTGCTTGAAACATCAGTACATGCCTACCTGACTCAATAGTGTCCTGACGACGGCCGTCGCGATTGTATGTGGTGTATGCGGAAACATGGTGCTAGCTAGACTCAATGCCAGCAGCTAGCAGGTATCGAGCGCAGTGCGTGTACGGCCCTGCCTGCTTCGTCGTCTTATCAGCCACACACACGCACGCACACACGCACACTACACACACGCGTGCATATGCGCAATTTGCGGCACACGCAGGCACGTCACTTACATAAGTACAGTAAGAAGCCGCACACTTACAGCTAACAGCGGTATCCTGGATGGACGGATGGACGGTCTCTATGCTAGCTACCTATCTCGACCACGCAGTAGTAGTGCAGTGACCTAAGTGGTCCGTGCGTGCGTGCGTGAGTGCGTGTCGTGCGTATGCACTTTTTTTATCCGCAGGCAGAGACAGCCGCCGCGCCGCGGCTCTTCGCGACATGGCCCTAGCACTGGCTGGGCACGCTAGCGTGGACCGTAACGTGCAGGACGCGCGCACGGGCGACACGGCTCTCCACCTGGCAGTGCCCCAGGTATGTGGGCGCATCGGCGATCGGTCGACCCTGCTTGAATGTTTGGTTGTCTGTTTGTTTGTTGCTGTGCGCCATCCGCAGCATCTCTCTCTATCCCGCTCTCTCCTGCTGTTGGTTGTCTGGGGCCTGGATGGGGCGAACACGCAGCAGGTAATAAATGGCATGCACCAGTCCCGGTAATAATCAGTAGTCGTGCAACCAACCCGACTATACAGATTTTATTTCATGCATATGCAGCAGCTGCTGCAGCAGAGCACGCAAGTGGCGCGGCATGCATGATCTATCCGCCCTCGCTCCCGCCCCTGCTGCCCTGCATGACCGACCCATAATCTTCTAGTCACCGACGCGACCGTACCTGCTGGCCATGCATTATATCCACAGCAGTTCATTCGAAGTGGTGGCAGTCCATACTGAATAGATCTTAGCTAGCTTGATTTGCTGTATATGCATGCATCTTGCTTGACAGGCCTTTGAGCCGCTGGTGGAGCTGCTGATCAAGCAAGGCGCCAACACTAACCTCCGAAACAAGGCGGGGTCATCGCCACTGCACACGGCCATGGAGCACGCCATCGTCAAGGCGCGCGGGAATGCGACTGCGCAGAATATCGTGCTTCTCATGGTCAAGGGTGAGTCAATGATTATTGAAGCATGCACCAGCAATGCACCTACGCTTTCCTGCCATCCACGCCTGCCACCAATTTCATTATTGTTATCGCAGGTGACGACGACATCTCGCGCTGAGCACGCACGCACGCGGTTGCCCAAGTGAAGCACCGATTATTGTTTGCATATGGCGGCACCTGCGTGTACGCGCGTGTGCTCCCGCCCATAATAAGCGCTGAACGATGAGCTCTACTACATACTTATCAACATCCACGATGCCTGTATGCATGTTTTGCAGGCGGCGGCGACGTGGCGCTGACAGACGCGGCAGGCTGGACCGCCCTGCACATGTCCGTTGGCCTTGGCCAGGGCTCTCTGGCGCTGTTCCGTGCGGTGCTGCGGCGGGGCCCCGTGCTGGACGCATGCACCGGCGACAAGGGCTGCACCGCTCTGCACCTGGCCACAAGGCGCGCAGCAGAGACGGGCGATGCAGCAGACTATGTCGAGATGGGCAAGGCCTTGCTGGCTGGTGAGCCCTGCAATGCCTATCTATAGCTAGGCATGGCAGGCCTGCATGCATGCCTTGTTCGTTGCTTAGCAATCAAGCTTGAGTGCGTTTGCCTAGCTGAATGTGTGCGAATGACGGTTTTCGTATGTAAGGTTGCGCACTTCTGTATGTGCTCGTTTGTGTGGCTCATGACGGACGCACGCACGTTGTTCGTTGTACGCTCATTACTCTCATGCATGTGTCCTGGTCTATCTAGCAACGCTAAAAATCATCTATCTATGCGATTGGATAACCTGAGATAGAAGCGCTGGCTTGACGGCCACTGGCTGACCCCAGCCAGGCATATGCACAGGGGTGTGGGTCAGGCGTGGAGGGGGCGGCGGGGTGAAACGCCGTCTAAGTCAAAAGAAACCCGGTAGAGGTCGTTCGTTCCCATTGCATACATATGCGCTCCTCCTCCTTAACTACATGCAGGTGTTAGGCCTTGCGTAGTCTTTCTTTCTTTCTACACGATTGGATGGGCTACTTGGGCATGTATATATAGGGGAATCCCTAGTCTGCCTCCTGTTACATACTTGACGAGTCTCCAACTTTCGGCGGCTTAACGACAAATAATTATGTCCGAGCACAATCAATCCAGTAGTCGCCTGCTGCGCCCTACCTATCCACCTGCCTACGCAGAGGGCGCGGATCCCAACATTGCCGCGTCAGGACACGGTGGCAGCACGGCTCTGCACATGGCGATTGAGGTCGAAGCGGGCTCCCAAGCGATGTTTTCCCAGCTGCTTGATCTCAAGACGACCAACCTCGACACGCGGGACAAGGCCGGAAACACTCCGCTCCACGCCGCGCTGGCACGGGCGGGCGCGCATGGCCGCGCCCGGGCGTGCAACATGGCCGTGGCAATCGTGCAGAGTGGCAGGTGCGTTGGGAAGATGGCTGGGGACGACACGTGTGTATGTACGAGCACACGAGCGCGTACGTTTCTGTCGGATTTGAGACGTTGCCCTATCTCTGGCGGCAGACCTACCTGCACCCAGCAGAGTGAGATATATCGGTGCGCGCATGCGCGGGATAGATGAAGCATTATCGCTCGCTCACAGCGCACATTATTGCAACTGCATGCTTGTTGGCCTTAAAGAGGCGTGAGCCAGCGCTGCGCGGTGCACATGCTCATTTTATGCAGGGCCAATGTCCGACTGACGAATGCGCGGCAGCGGCAGCCGTTAGCAGCCGCCGTAGTGCACGGGCTCCTGCCGGCCGTGGCGGCGCTGCTAGCTGCCGGTGCTCCCTGCAACGACCCCGACCCAGTTGCGGGAGGCGTCTCGCCGCTGTTGATCGCCGCTGCGGGTGCCGTGGCGGCTCGCAGCAGCGCCAAAGACGCAGCGACGCCCAAAGGCGGCGGAGGCAGCATTGGCGTGCATGACCACGTCGGCACTATGAGAGAGCTTATGCGCCACGGCCGCGTGGACGTCAACGTTGTCGGGAAGGACCGGCGCACGACGCTCCACGTGCTTCTGTCGACATCCGCCTGCGCGGATCTGGCGGGGGAGCTGCTGGCGCGGCAGCCCAACCTCGACGTGCAGGACGCGGGCGGCGACACGCCGCTGCACCTGGCGCTGAAGAGGGTGCACCCCGCCAACACAGCGGCGGCCGCGGGCCTGGTCACGGCAATGGTGGTCCGGAGCGGCGCGAGCCTGGTGCTCCAGGACGGACAGGGCAACACGGCAATGCACCTGGCCATGGGCTGCATTGAAGAGGTAGGTGCGTCTATCTATCTTGCTTGTGGTTCGGTTGGCTGGATGGGCCGCGCCAAGCCCAAATTCGTCGTGATTAAAGTACATATTGTTTTACATGTGTGGCTGGGGAAGGTGTACGTATGTGTATGAATCCGACTAATCGTACGTTTTCGCTTAAGCCTTGTGATGGGCCCAACATACAGGTTTTCCTGGCGTGTGCTGAGCGATGTGTGAACAAGGACATTCTGAACAAGGAGGGCCTTGCCCCATTGCACATGGCCGTGGCTATGCGGGAACCTAAGCGCCTGGCCACACTCCTGCACAGCGGTGAGATACGATTGAAGAGAGAATACATGAGACATGTATTTACATAGCGACATGCATTCGCGTTTGGCACTTGCAGATCATACGTAAGCATTGTGTGCGATGCTATATATGCGCATGTATGCATACATGCATCATCAGTTCGTTGGTTCGGATTGCTGGGTGTGCGGTGGCTCGCCCTATGCTGGTGATGATACTTCTTTGTGTATGTGTACGTCGCTCCACCGACCCACAGGTGGCAAGTGCAGCGTGGATCTGCGGGTTGGAGGGAAGAAGGACACCGCACTACACATGGCCTTGAAGCTGCCCGAGGCGACTGCGGCACCCATGGTCAAGGTCGGTCGCCGTCCAACTGAACATCTTAGAATTACATGAGACAGGATAGGATGGGGCACGCACATAATCATGCGCTCTACACAACATACGGAGCTTGTTGCCTTGCTTGCTGCCTTACTTGCGGACGGCGGAGAGCCGCAGCGGCGTATGTATATGGTAGTAGACAACGATGTCGTCATCCGTCAGCGTCACATATATATGGCTGCTGGTGGCATACATGGATGGTCGCCGCCGCAACTAACCCTACCTTGCTTGCTTACATACTCGCTCCTCGCCATTCTCGCTCGATCTCCTACTTTGCTTGACCCTGCTGTATGTAACATAACCCTAGCTACCTAATTATCTACCTACCTACCTATCTATCTATCTGTATCTAGGCCCTGGTGGTGAAGGGATGCAACGTCAACCTGACGGACCCAGCCGGCCACACGGGCCTCACCCTCGCGCTGCACCACCGGCTGTCGGAGGGCCTCGTGGGCGTCGTCCTGGGGGCGCAGGGCGTGAACGTGAACGCCAGGGAGCCGCAGCACGGGCGCCCCGCAGTCCAGGTGGCCATGCTGAACGACCAAGCGGGCGTGGTGACGGCGCTGCTGCAGAAGAAGGCTGACACGAAGCTGCGCAACAATGGTAGGTACATACGGCCGATAGATCAATAAGTGTGATGATGGGGCATGGATGGTAGATAGGTACGGTGTGGATGGGTTTGTTTTTGAAGCCACGTGGACTGGATGTGTATGTAGCAAAGGGCCTACACCTAGCTACAAATATATACCAGAAGATGCAGTAGCGGTGTGCACAGCGTCCTAGCTAGGAGGCCTATTGGGCGCCTCTGGTACAGGCAGGATGGGGGCGTGGGATACTTGTTTGGCACGGCCTGCCAACATCCGGACCTACCGGCTCCTACCGCACACGTAATGGATGCCATGCACGCACGCCCTTACCACGCATGCACAAGTGACAGGTAGATGATCCAGCAGCAGCGCACCATCCATCTATCCATCCATGATCAATATTACAAAAAGCAGCTCCACCCATCCATGCACATGTACGGCGGTAGGTTGTGTGAGCGTGCTGCTGTTCATTAATGATATGCCTACCTGCTGCCCGCGCAGACGGCGATGCTTTGTTGCACGTTGCGCTCAAGCCCGAGGCCGCCCGGGACCGCACCCTGCCGGACAGCTGGAAGCCCAAGTACGTTCGGATGCTTGTGCAGCAGCACGGCGTGGACCCGAACCTTTGCGATGGGGCCGGGGCCGCGCCGCTGGTGATCCTGCTGCGGCCTACGTCGCCCTACCGGGAGCTCGTGTCCCTGGCACACGTGCTGCTGGACGGCGGGGCAAAGGTGTGCGTGCGTGGTGGGCCAAGATAGGCTAATGCTGCCGGCTGCGTATGTACATACGGAAAGCCGGTGCGTGCTCATCGCCTACCTGCTGCATACTCACGCACGCTTGTCCAGACATCTACGCGTATACATGCATGCTCTTCAAACTACCTGTTCGATTTCGCTCTTGGGGCACAGTGTTCGCAGGCATGTCGTGCGTGCATGTTGTGCAGGCGGGGGTATGTATGTGTGTGTCGATGCCGCTAGCTATTAATAGACGCTCTATATATCTTACCCATTCATCATTGGTGACGCACGGCTCGCCGTCATCTCCTCTTGCTTCGTGCAACAGCCTTGCAGCGACATCAATTCCACGTCTGGCATGGGCTGGATCCACATGGCCTGCGAGGATCCGTTGTTCATTTCAAAGTACGTCGGCCATTATTATGTATTATATGCTGACATCGACAGCCATACGATCCGCCAACCGCAAAGCACCGTGATTCGTTTGCTAAAATACATATGATTTGACATGCCACGTTGCGTGCATCCCTAAAAATACCGGCTTGATCGATCCGAAGCACCCTGCTGCTCATCATCCGTAAGTGCGCGCGGGTGGTGTATGAACTCCAGGTGGAAGTCCAAGGGCGGCAACCTAAACCAGGTCGCCGACTTCAATGCCATCCGCGCTCACGTGGACCGCTCGTACGAGAGCTCGCACCCCTGGAACAGCAACAGCGGATGCGTGGCAGACGGGCTCTTCTCCAAGGTCAACAGGTGGGCTTACTCGCGGGAACGAAAGAATGGCTGGTCGTACCCACCCACGTACATACGCACATACATGTCGTCTGTCTTATTATTCGTCGTGCATGCGTGAACGTACTAGTAGTCATGTTCTGGCTGTTGGACAGACGTATGTACTTACCATAGTAGGGCGAGTGTTCAGGAACGTACGGCGGCAAAGGCATATGTACCGACGCACGACCGATATGATCATCAATCGATCTGTATGTGCTGCCCCGCGCACTGCTGTACGTACGCACGCATGACGCCCGCGCCGCCCGCCCGTACCGCCCCATCCAGCCGGGTGACTGCTATTACGCTGGCAGTGCTTGGCGGCTGGGACAACTCCGTGAACGCCCTGCTGGGCTCGGGAGTCTCCCCGAACGTCGGCAGCCTGTGCGGCCCAAAGGCTGTCACGCCCATGATGGTGGCACTTCTACAGAACCGAACGGACATGGTAGGATCAAAACGAACCGTGTGCGTATAGGTATATGTGGATGTGGATGTATATGCGTTCACATAGACACTACCTCTCTAGCTAGGGACGTACGCTCCCTACTTGCTCGTGCGGGTCGGTCACGGTGCGAGTGACAATACATAAATAGTTGCAAGTAAGAGCTGCAACGAACAGCTAAACCGCCGTCCGTTCATGCACGCTTGCACTTATGTATTACGCACATGAATATGTACTGTTACTCGCACCATGACCGACCTGCACGAGCAAGTAGGGCGCGTTCCTAGAAGAGGTAGTGTCTGTATGTGTATGTAGACGCACGTTGCCTTAGTTTGGGAACCTGCACTACTGTATGTCTACGTGCAGTTCTAGTTGGCACGCTGCCCCGGCAAGCGGTATGTGTGGTCTGCTGTAAGGCAGTCGCTGCCCCTATGCTACATAGTACAATAGGCATGGGGTGCGCAGTCGTCTGATCCCACGTGCGCCCGGGTAGGTCCATCCTGCTGTCAGACCTGCTGATTGCAAAACCTTCATCACCACAAGGACTACCGTATCGTTCATTGAGCGTGTGCGTGCCCCTCGTGCCTGCTGCTGGTGAACCCTTAGGCCGCTGTGCTTCAGCAGAAGGGGGCGAGCATCGACGGCGAGAACGACGGTGTCAATCCAATGTGCATGGCAATCCAGGTGGGTGCGCAGCAGCAAGCGAGCGAGCGAGCGCAGACCCAAAACAGCCTTATCAGCACCTACCTGGATGGCCAACATTTGTCGCTGAACCCACCCATCCATCCGCGGTAGGCAGGCGTTCGCTGCCTCAGCAGGCACGTTGCTCCTCAATAGCTACCTTTGCGCCATGTCGTCGTTACACAAGCACACTGCTGTCAGATAGACCCGTCGACCATGTACTTCGGACCCGGCATGCACGGCCCCTGACTGCGTGCCCGCATTCATCCCCAATCTACAAAGCCCTTACTGCAGCCTACACCTTTGAAACTGGATGGCGATCGATGACACGCAACCCACCTAATCTATCTACACATGCGTATGTACATGTATGCATGCATGTATGGTCGCAAAGCTGCTGGCGTCTGCCATCTATCTGTCGCCGTTAGGTCGCCAAGGGCCTCATCGAAAACGGCTGCGGGGCGTACAGCCTGAGGTACGTGCCTTCCGTTGTGGAGGACCGGCTCGGCCGCTTCATCGCGCGCCAGGCCCGGGAGGTCCTCACAGACGCGCTCCAGGAGGAGGCCGCGGCGGTCTTTGAGGACGAGGTGCTGGATTTTGACGGCACAGATGTCGGTGCGGACATCGCTGCTGACTTTGGTACGTATGAATGAATGAAATAAGCGATGAAGGAAGCGCATGAAGGAAGCGCGGGCGCGGATATATCTTCATGCGGGGCTGGCTCGCACTGTCGCCTAATAACTTGATGGATTGCACATGCAGCCGACCTTGCGCACGTAGCATATATATACAGTCCCTGCGAACAGTGCGTTCAGTTTGGCTGTCTTTCATGCATGCGTCGAACGAGGCGGTTCATTTATTCAGCCGGACTTGAACCTAAAATCGACAAGGGGTTTGTTGTCCGGGCGGGGACGCCCTTCGGAAGGCGCGCACAAACTTGCCGTACGTGCCGCAGGCTCTCTCGCAGCGCCCGCCCACCCGACTGCTTGCTTCCTGCCCTGCCTTCGGCATGCTAGCGTGGAGAGCCAACACGCCCTCCCGCCGCCCGCATCGCACAGGGTACGATATCGCCAGCGAAATTGGAACGGAGCTTGTGTCACAGATGGCGGGCTTTGCGCTGGACATGTTCCTTCCGGGCTTCTCCCTGATCCGGCTTGCGTTTGCACTTGGAAACGATGGAGGCGGCGGGCGGGCGGCTCGCCCGCGGCCCAGTGACAAGCTAAAGCTCGCAGCACTGGACGTCATGGAGCCCATGCGCTGGTTGCTGAAACGGGGCTGCAAGGTGACCCTGGCTGACCGCGGAATGTCCGAGATGCTCGGCATGATCGTCTCTGGTGAGTGTTACCGAAATGATTAATTGGGACTCGTGGAGGTGAAGAGCAAGATTGCACGGCGTTGTCACGCACAAGTAGGAGCTCGAGGTGCATGCATGATGATCCCGTGGATAGCGGGGGTTGGCATACAGTACATACTTCTACAGCAGGTTGCCGCATGCATGGGCGCATGGTGACCCGTGGGTCACACGGTCCGTCTTAATGATAAGCCAGCTGCTCCCTGACGGGTTTTCTTGGTTACATGCGCATCACGGCATTTGCGCGTCGGCGGGCTTGACATCATAGTTGTTTTGGGGCGGCGGGTGTATTTTGCAATGCCCTTACCACGGAGGGCCCTTCACTCTCACTACTACCGCAGACGAGGGAGGGGCCGGCTGGCAGTGGGCGGGCCTTGCGCTGACGTGGCCGAGGAGCTTTGAGCCCTTGTACTCTAACGGGGTGACTCGCATCACAGAGGTAGGTGCAGCGTCATGCGTAGCAAGTAGCGCATGCGCTACTTGCTACTGCACGCAGTTTGAAACAAAGCGCACGCGCACGCACGTTGTTGATTGTGCGCTGCAGGCAGGCGGCCGAAAGCGTGCCGTTGCTGACGCCGGGCACGGACCGCGTCCCTATTGCTACTATGCCTGCAGTTACGTACGGCGCTCGCTCACAGTAAGACGTGCATGTGCGTGCGCTGTACGTATGCGTTGTAATAAGCTCCAGCGCCATACCAGGCGTGTACGGCAACAGCCGTGGAATTCAAGCAGCAGGAAATTATTGATTGATGACCCGCTACGTACGTGCAGCAGATAGATGGCGAATGAAATGCGTGGAGTCGTTACCCAACCCGCCTGCCTTGCCTCCATCCAGTAGTGGCGCGCGCGCCCTGGACGTGCGTGCGTGCATCTCGGTCCCAGAGCCCTCAATCCAGCGGTGCGTGCGTGCCCACTTTCCTAATCGCAGGACCTGCGACGGAAGGTTCGGGAAGGCATCATTACAGAGGAGCAGTTTGAGCGACAGCTGGAGCGCGCCAAGCGTCAGTGGTGCGTCAACGTCAAGGTGACCATCACTATGAAGGAACTGGCGGCCAAGCGCTACGGGAAGTGAACGAAGGCAGGCGCGGTCGACTCGGCGAGCAAGCGCGCATTATAAAGGACTGAGATGCTAGATCGACGGAGGAGCTTGAGATAGATAGATAGATAGATAGATGGATAGATATATAGATAGACGAAGATGCATGCGTGCGGGCGTGTGACGAATGATAACAAGTCGATGGATCGCCGGATGTACGACCATCGTCATCGTCAATTTGCATGACGACTAGCTCTATCGGTCTGTGGTAGGTAGGTCGTTGGTTGGTGCTGTTCGATCATTCTCGCTTCACTGGCCTTTTGGTTGAGTGCGAGATAGATCGGCAGGTGCTGCGCGCGCAGCCGCCGAGGCGCCGACAATGCATGTCGATCGGCGCACCAGGATGGGGGCAAGGCAGGAAAGAGCACGTACGGATGCAGGAACGGGAACGAACGAGCCACTGCTGCCGGGGACAGCGCCCCTGGGAGGTTGCGCGCGCCTGTTCAGGTGCTTACTAATGAGCGGCCGGACTGCCGGCCCGGCGGCGATCAGTAGTGGATGTGCCGGGTCTGCTGGGGGCTCCATGCGCCCATGCATGCGTGCGCAGCTGACCCTGCCATGCAGGCAGGGTCAGCTACGGCCATGCCAGCAGCTGCTTGCGGCGGCATCCCGCCCAATACGTACGCACGATCTAGCTACCTGCCCAATCACTCGCGTACTACCGTAGACTGCCTGTAGTCGTCGGGCGGCGGGCGGGATCGAATGTATAGGGACTGCGGGCGGGAACCAGAGGAAACCTGTATGTATCACCTTCCCCGTTTCTGGTTCTCTTTTTTTTTATCACACCACGAAACCCCTCACACCATGAAGAAAGACCAGTCGGTAAAAGAAGGCGGGCGTGGGGGATCCTCCCCCAGTCGGAAAAAACGTCTCACTAAAAAAGTGATATCCTCCGTAATCCCGTGTAGAAACCTAAATATGCATGTATGTTGAAAGAAGCCTTTAATGTGTCTATAACTCTCCTTCTGGTATATACTACTACTGACTGACGGTCCTTGTCAAGTAGTGCTGATGCGCTACATGCACCGGCTTGCTATCAAGCATTATTGTTAAGCATTCGCTTGTATGCATGTATTGTCACTCTACGTTTCTTGTTGACAGGGCTGCTTGCAGTGACAACCCTTGACAACGACTTGTTTGGGTCCATATCATACTGGCTGCAGTACCAATGGGGAGGCGAAGCAGCGTGCCAACGCCCCTGGGTTACGGCAATCCCCTCCTACGTTTTGTGTCCTGGCTTACATGAGGCCTAGAGCCGCCGGGGAGGAGAAGGTAGGGGCGTGCCAACGCCCCTGCTGGGTTACGGCAATCCACTTGTACGGTTCGTGTGCGGGCCTACACGGGGGCTAGCTAGAGCCGCTGGCTGGGCAGGGGAAGGGGCGTGACAACGCCCCTGGGTTACGGCATCCGTCCCCCACCGGTACCCCGTGCCGCTCCCACCGCAACCAGCAGGGCGTGCGTGTCGTCCTCCAGCCCGGCGACGTCCTCTTCATGACGGGGAACACCGTCCACCGTGGTGACAAGGGCATCGACGACCACACGGCGCCCCGCCCCGGCTGCACATACATACATGTACATCGTGGATGGCCACGACACGTACTGGCAAGGGCAAGGACCAGGACATGGTCATCATGGACGTCTGGGACCGCAAGTTCAGCGAGGTATTGAGGTGCTGGGCTTGGCTGCTTGGGTGTTGCGGGCGGCGGGCTTCTGTTGTATCATGCATGCAATAATGCAGCATGCATGTGCGTGTACGTGGTGACGAGACGCTGGTGGGAGGCTCGGCACGGGGCTATGTCGTCGCATGTGTGCGCATAGTCGTGGCTTTGTGCCACTGGTAGATAGTGGCGTATTGACGCACTACACCATCGGTTGTTAGACGTAGTCGGATTGCCGACGTGCCGTACTCGTAGTTGGAATCGTGTTCCCAATGGGTACACTACGAAACCGGTAGCGGAGTTGAACCCGGTGTTATCCCTACCCGTAACATCATTACTACTATTATGAAGGAGGCCCCGCCAGCTGCAGTGGGAGCCTACCTACAGGCTGTCTGGGATACTAGGCACGCCATACTTCGGCGTCAGGCGCTGAAGCAGGGCAGATAGAGACGAGGACCATAACCCGCTCCCCCACCCCAATATTTGCAATTCGTCCATGGCCCCCGCGGCTTTGACGGACGTGTAACCCGTAACCCGCCAAGCCCTGTGCAGCGGTTGCCAGAGGCACGGCATGAAGCCCGCCGCCCACAACGCCTGAGCCAAAAAGCCTGGTAGGTGCAGAGGGTTGAAGCTGTTGTGTTACACGTTCCCAAACGTCACCCCGAACCCACGTCCGTTATAGGTGATAGTGAGAACTACCGGTTGATAGAGTTGTGAGGCTATATATCTCCGGGCGGGCCGCCCATTGGGCCGGTTCACCTCCGTCTCCCAACACCCTAGCCTGAACCGCATCAACGTTTGGTGCAAGCTGGGCGCCATCACCGTCGCCGTGTGCAAAGGGTCTCCCATCCAGCTGGCATACGGGCACATCTTAACTCCCGTCTCGCCGCTGGGGAAGTCACGGGGTGCCCCAGTCACATGGGGCAGCCGCCACCGAGCATCAAGCATGTCAGCAAAGCTACCAACACTTTGCCAATGGGTATGAGCAGCGACGCGAAATGCGTTACCTGCACGCTACCCGTAATACCCACGTCAGCAAGGAAACGCAGTGCCCCTGCTGACCAGCAATCAGACACCCCATCGACAAGCGCTAGCCTTATATCAGGTCTGCCACAAAGGCCCGGTGGCACAGCGTATCGGACCGCTCTACCATTCCGTTCCAGAAACGCAAGACGAGCTTAGCCCAGTGGTATTGGAGCGGTCTCTGCGCCAAGTCGCGGTACAGCAGTGCTTGGGTAGGGGCGCGTGCTCCCACCAGCCTTGTTATCTTCCCTGCCAGGCGTTCGTTCGCTGAACGAACGGTCACAAAAACCCCGCCGATCGTTCGGTGGAACCCGCCCTGCAGGCGGGATCTTTCGTTCAGCCCATAGCAGGGTCCTGCTGAAAAGGCCCTGCCGTTCGTTCGCACCACCGAACGGGGGTCCTGTGCGTTCGTCCAAAACCACCAAAACGGCCATCTGTTCGTTCGGACGAACGAAGATACCATGGCTGGCTCCCACCACCGTTCGCATATAGGCCCTCTGCTCCTCAACTATGGGGTTCGTCATGGCGCTCTCAAAAGTCACCCCACACCTGAGCCCCATAAGAGAAAACTGGCGCAACTAGTGACCAAAATCCATACGCAATTTAGGCACGTCAACATTCTTCTCCCGACACAAGGCAATGAGGGAATTCATGGCTCACCTCCCA
The DNA here is from genome assembly GCA_001584585.1 of Gonium pectorale. Taxonomy (NCBI): domain Eukaryota; kingdom Viridiplantae; phylum Chlorophyta; class Chlorophyceae; order Chlamydomonadales; family Volvocaceae; genus Gonium; species Gonium pectorale. Next base: position 120,652 of record LSYV01000045.1, read on the forward strand.
GACTTGATGAGGAGCTCTCCCGTGCACCCGGTGAAGCGCCGCCCTGGCCCGTACGTCAACCCCAGGTACTTAGCGTCTCGCCTTCGTTAAGAATCCTGAGCCGCTGGCCGCACAGGATGTACGGGGCACTGCGAAGGCGCTTCCTTTCCCGGACACTCCCCCCAAAAACCAGCACCTCGCACTTGGAGGTGTTGCAAGCCATCCCGCCCCGTCGCACCACAGAAATCCGCTAGCAAGCGCAGTAGGCACTGCGCGCGCTCGTACCCCGTGGCCACCAGGGAAGCATCGTCCACAAAGAGTAGGTTGGTTAAGGTGTATTGTCAAGGGCTGCGCTCTGCGCCTCAAACAACCGCCACTGATCCGGTAGGCGCCGCTTGCAATCAGCGTCATGAGCGTCAATGTAATGGGCTAGGACCTCAATAAACAGGCCAAACAACACAACAGATAGATAACAGGCATCCTTGCTTCACGCCCTGCCCCACGGAAAACTCCTGACCAAGCTTGCCATTTACCATTCATTGGCGGCTCAGGTGTTGTGAGCGCCAGGCTTGGCGGCTCAGGCGACGGCGGGGCAGCAGGGGCTCAGGCGGCGCGGAGCTGGGCGGCTCAGGCGGCGGCTGTGCCGGGCTGGGCGGCTTGGCCGACGCCAGAGCGGGGCTGGGCGGCTCGGGCGACGGCGGGGCCGGGCTGGGCTGCAGGGCCGACGGCGGGGTCAGGCTGGGCGGGACGGGGCGGCGGGAGCTTGACGTGCGGGCAGGGCTGCTCGCGGCTCCCTGGGTGCGGTTCGCGTAGCTGCCTCGCTTGCTGGCACGGCGGCGGGTGGCGGGGCCTGCACCCATACCGGCCCGTGGGGTGGGCGACCGAGCCACAGCCAGCGCCCGTTAGGCCCCTGCAACGGGGGCCAAGTCACGGGCCTCCTCTGTCGCACCCCCACCAGGTGCACGGTTGGGAAGGGGCCCTTCCCCGCAGGTCGGCGGCTGTGGTGTGCCATCAGTCCCAGCCGGCCCCGCAGCTGTGGAGCGGGCGCACTGCGGCTCGGTGATAGAGGCGTCGACGAGGGGCACGCAGCAGGCGCATATCCGCGCCCCGCCCATCCACCAGTACTCATTGTCGACGGTGCAGCACATAGTCCGCCCTACACGCCTGCCTAACCTAACTGCCGGCCTCAAGGCAGCCCCCAGCAACACATACCGGTACTGTCCTCAGCTCCTCCATCCACCACATCTCCACGTACACCTGCCCGTCCATCCAACACAGTCCAGCTCTCTTCCTACTCTTCACACATTTGACCTACCCCGTCAGGAACAGTGGCCAGAGCTAGTGCTGGCTTCAGTTTGCTGTGGGTCCATGTCCATGTAAGCAACCTGCACGCCATGCGGTTGAGGTAGGGACGAAGGACAAGGAAGGGGCCTCTCGCGCGCGGCGCCCCACCCCCCCAAACCCCCAGTCCCCCGAGTCCTCCCCATCCACATCTGTAAAGGAGGCGGGAACGTATGCGGCCCCGCAGGCCGGGGGGTCAGAAGCCGGCCGAGCCGGCCAAAGCCATCGCCACAAAGTAAGACGTATCCTCCGGCACCATCTGCCATGTGGCGTGATGTTCGTTACCTGCCTTTGTAAAGGCGGGTTAGGTGCATTACTACTTCAAACGTAGCATTCAAAGCTTTCAAACGGTACCGTTTCTGAGCGGTTGACTGTGTGCTTGTGTGTTGCCATGTGAAGCAGCTTCATGACTCCCGTTGCATTACTTAATAGCCGATTATATGCGCCGCTTGCTGCCGCAGTACCTCGTTCGCAGTACCTCTGTCATAGTTTCCGTCATTCCTAGTCCCAGTCAAGAGCAGTACAGTTAGCCATATTCGTCAAAGCACTGTCAGTAGCTCTCGAAGGCTAAAAAACAGACGGAAATTGGTGCGCCGTAGCGGCGTGCCTTCATGGCAATGCGCCCTCTAGCACTATAACCAACATGGTAAAGAGTAAACGAATATATGTGGACGTGGGCCCCGCCGCGGGCCCCGTGTCGGAGGCCAGAGTCGTTGCGTGGGATGGTAAGACCCAGTGCGATACCGCCGATCATTACAGTCAATTCGTACTCGGTCAGCGGCGGTGCTGGGGGCAGCGCGTACCGGAAGGGGGTTTCGCGCGCGCGACACTGCTGTTGCGTGCGTCCAACGCGCTCGCTGTGCTGCAAGGCTGTTGGTGACGCAGGGGCACTCCCAGTCGCATCTTGAGGGGCATCGATCAGGCTTGCGGCAGTCGGAGTCGGCAGTCTTGACCCGACCCTTCCACGTGCGTGCCGCCAATCGCCGGGCCGCTCTCACCGCGCAGCATCCCAGCAAAACACCGGCGCCCGCCCTCATTCGACCCGTTCCTTACAGGCAGCCCAACGGCCGCGGACAACGCCGCTGGCGCAAAGCCGCCGTCTGGCTCTCCCCTCAGTGGTCCGCCAGACCCGCTAGGCTCCGCCAGCGGGACCAACGCCCCCGGCGGCGGCCCCGGCCGTGGCCTTGGCATCGGCGTCGGCGGCAACAGCGGCCGCTATCTCATGCCCAACGACGCTGCGAGTACGACGCAGAGCGGCGTCGGCGGGGGCGGTGGTGGTGGCGGTGCCCCTCCCGCCGACCGGGAATGGCACACCCCCCAGCACAACCGCCCGCACGTGGTTGTGGACGGCATACGCGGCGTAAGCGGTAACCGCCTACATAAGGACGCCGACACCATCGTCGGCGCCGCCGATGTCGGCAGCGGCGCCGGCGGCGGCCGGCACTGGCCCGCGTGGCGTGGCGCCCCTGGTGGCAGCGAACAACGCGACACCGCCGGTCCGCCCGCCGGCACCCGTACCGCTAGTACGGCAGCGACTACGGCGGCGGCGGGCCGCGGCCTCGGAGATGGCGCCTCCGTGGCGGCCAAGGCAGCGGGGAGCAGAAGGCTGCCGGGCACAGACAGCCGACACAGCGCGCGGACCCGTGCCTTGCCATCGTCTTCGGCGTCGTCTGCCGGGGCGGGCGCTGGTGCCGGTGCCGGCGCCGGGGGGGAGCCCTGGCACGTGGTGCTGTGGCGGCGGCTGAGCGAGGCCCGTGACGCCGACGGCGCGGGCGGCTGGCTGCTGCGGCGAGGGTTGCCCATGATTGGCGCCGTGCTCTTCTGCTTCGACGTGGCGTCGGATGCGGTGCTGGCGCGGGTGGGTGCATGGGATGACGTCACGCGGGACCTTGGGAGGCGGTGCTGGCGCGGGTGGGTGCATGGGATGACGTCACGCGGGACCTTGGGAGGCGTTGCTGGCGCGGGTGGGTGCATGGGATGACGTCACGCGGGACCTTGGGAGGCGGTGCTGGCGCGGGTGGGTGGATGGGATGACGTCACGCGTCGGTATAACGTTCGTAGTAATGTACTGCGTAGTACGAAGTTAGTTACGTATTGTTAAGCATTCGCTTGGTATGCATGTAGT
>LSYV01000045.1:124116-134738 GCA_001584585.1 Gonium pectorale
GCGTGGCGCGGGTGGGTGGCAGTGGGATGACCGTCACGCGGGACCGTTGGGACGGCGGTCGTGGCGGCGGGTGGGTCGGATGGATGACGTCACCGCGGGACCTTGGGAGGCGGTGCTGGCGCGGGTGGGTGCATGGGATGACGTCACGCGGGACCTTGGGAGGCGGTGCTGGCGCGGGTGCTTGGTTGGCTGGGCGCTCGGGGCGGAGGGGGGGCGACGCTGGTGGATTCGGCATCGCACTTGACCGCTTAGAGCGATGAGTGCGGCGTCCCCATGCCGAGTGCCGAGTGATGGGTGTAAGGGAGCCTGATTGGGAGGCTGTGCTGGCGCGGGCGGGTGGTGCTGGCGCATGCATCTGTTGGGCGGTGGGTGGGATTGGGGTTTATTGGCGGCGTGCGCTCTGCGCTCTCCACGCGGCCGTGGGGCCGCACGCACGCAACACCGCGCCCACCCCCCCTCGCCCACCCCCTCGCGACCCGTCTTCCCGTCTTCATATATCCCACCTCCCCTGGCCCCTGCCCTCCCCTCCTCTGCGGACGTGTGCGCAGACCCTCTTCGTGAACGGCTACCCCTGGCTGGGCGGCCTGGTCCTCGCCTTCATGCTCTCCCACTACATCCCCGCCTACCTCATGGTGCTCCGCGCAGTCAACCAGTCCTTCTTCACGCAGCGCCGCATGCTGCCGGCCGCCGCGGCCACCGCCAAGGATGCCACGGGCCTGGGCCTGATGGGCCTGCTCGAGCCCGCCGGCGGCGGCGCCACCGGCGGTAGCACCGCCGCCGGCGCCGCGGCGGCGACCGGCGTCGCCGTCCTGGAGTCGCTGCACCTGTTCTTCTACGTCCTGCTGGTCCTCTTTGGCCTGCCGCTGCTACCGCTGCTGGACGCCTACATGGTGATCACGGCGGTGTTCCTGCCCGTGGAGCCGGGTGAGGCGGGCTACGCCATGCGCAGCGCCGACGACTTCTGCCGCCAGTACGAGCGCATCCGGCTGCCGCTCGAGTGCTTAATGGAGAGCCTGCCGCAGACGGGGCTGCAGGTGGGTGCGTGCGTGCCCGCGCGCGTGGGGGGGGGGGTACTGAACGGTGGATGTGTGTACCGGTATAGCAGGCCCCACGCCATCAGTGGCAGCAGCTTGGGGCGCCCCGCGACGGAAGCTATGGTTCGGTATACAGCTCCGCATCTCGCAAGTGGCGTCGAACACGAGCACCGAGCGCCGAGCTGCTCAGGGGCTCCTGGTGGCTCACCGCGGCCAGGCTGCGCCCAAACACCTCCACCGCCACCAGCGCCAGCTCCTCCTTGAGACCACGGCGGTCGTTGGTGATGGGCCGAAACAGCCAGGCGCGGACCGCACAGCCAGGCGCGTCTAGCTGCGCAGCGCGCCACTGACAAAGCGCCAGGATCCGGGGAAAGCACAGCTCCACACTCCGGCTGGCTGGTCTTGGTGCCGCGCTCACGCACGCAGAGCCGGTACTGGCATCCCGCCGGCCAGGCCCACGGAGGTGGGAGCGACAGGCGGCGATCCGGGGCCCCAAGGCGTTCAGGGTCGCAAAGGTCGCCCAGACCAAGGTTCCCGGTGTCGTGGCGCTTTGCTACATATATTACGAGCAGAGCAGGTCCCGCAGCAGAACCAGACCGGCATTGTCACCTGGCGAAGCAAGGTACCGCTGGATCAGATACGCGCACAGCCGCTCGTACTTCTCCGGCGTCAAGGGTAAGGCGGAGACCTCCTCGTACCCGTCCAGCATGCTCCCACAGCGGTACCCCTTGCGGTAGTGGCTCACCCACTGGCAGTTGTCAGGGGTTGCCCAACCCGGTCGCGGGCTGGTAACCGGGCCGCTCGAACCAGCCGCTGAGCAAAGAAAGGACACCGGCGACGGCCTTGGGGCCGGCACGGGTGCGCTTCCGGTCAAGATGGGAAGGCAGCCACTCTTCTTCCAGGTAGACAAGGATAAAGTCGGGCCCCACGTTGCCTAAGCGCACCCCTTCGCCGAGGGAAGCCAGCCAGTCGCGCAAGCCCGCCGCTGCGGAGTCCTGATCACAGAGCGTGGAAGCCGCCAGGGCCTGATCCATCACGGCCTGTGCCTTCAGCACGTGCCTCATCTCAAAAAGAACGCACTGGGGCAGGTGCGGAAGCGAGGGGCACGGCCCCAGCCAGACGACCGACACGAAGGTCGGAAACGCCAAACCATCAGCGACGCCCGAAACGACAGGGTAACACCACAACCCACCGGTACGGGGGCGCACAGGCGCGGACGGAGGAGAAGGGACAGGCGGAATCGCCGACGTCCGAGGGAAGCAAGCACAGCTCCGGCCGGGCGGGGTTGCTGGCCAGGAAGGCGGGGTCAGCCCGGGTGGTACGGCCGGTCTTGGTGCCGCGCTCCCGCACGCAGAGGGTGAAGCCGCCCGCCACCCAGAGCCAGGGCGGTGGCAGCGGCAGGCGGCGGTCTTGCTACGCCAGGCTGTCCGGGTCCAGGAGGTCTCCCCGGCCTAGCTTCCCAGTGTCGTGCCCGCGCATGGTGCTCTGCAACATGTACTGCACGCAGAGCGGGTCCCGCAGCAGTAGCAGGCAGGAGAGGACGCGGCGGGCGCCAAGCGCCAGCTCCAGCAAGTATCCGCACAGCCGCTCATACTTTGGACCATGTTTCCACAGAGTGAACCCTCCCCCGAGGAAATCCCGCCAGTCGTGCAGCGCGGCCGCGGCGGCCTCCTGGTTGCGGACGGTGGTGTCCGCGAGAGTGCGGCCCATCACCGCCTGGCCCTTCATATTCCCGCGCCCCAGCAGGACGAGGGCGCCCGGGGCCGTGGTGAGGGCGGAGGGCCGCGCTGAAGCCAACCGGCCTAACCGTAGGTCGGCAAACCCGACACCCGCCTGCGAGGTGGTACGCCTGCGAGGTGGTACGCTTGCGAGGTGGTACGCCTGCGAGGTGGTACGCCTGCGAGGTGGTACGCCTGCGAGGTGGTACGCCTGCGTCAGATCGGTTGAAGTAGCTCTTGAAGGAAGAAAACTTACGGGCAACAGTCGCTGGACGTCGGGCGACGGAGCCAAGATTGGGAACGCCCCAGAAGTGCGCGCTGAGCCCGCCAGGCACAGCAGGAGCAGGCCAAACCAGCCGTACCAGCGGCTGCGATAAAAGGGAAGGGAAACCACGAGACGGCGAACGGGGTGTTGTAGGTCTTGCCGCCGCACCTCATCCGAACGCGGCGGCCCCCGCACCAGGCGGACGAGTTCGCCATCTCCAGAACCAGAAACGCTACCGTACGAAGGGCTCACGACCCTTTCGTGCTATCATGAAGCACTGTCCTGGGTGCCCTCTTAAGATCCTGTGCGGATGCTGTTCCAGATTCAACCAGGCTGGCTAACATGAGCATTGTTTGGGAAACCACCCCCTTTTGGTGCGGGCCCAAACGAGTAATATGGGCTTGAACCTGACTACCCTAGCACCTGAAAGGGGCGCCGCCTGGGGAGCGGACATCACATGCTCACCCGAAAGGCGTCCCCGGACGAAACACCTTGTCGAGTATCAAGGTTGGTTTGTCCGGCTGAGCGAATCGCCACGAAGTGAAGGTAGCCAGGCTGTGGGCCCGGCCCGCACCACCCCGCACCACCGGGATAATATCATATATATAACATGCGCCCCGGGCTTCTCGAGTGAGGACGCCTTCTAACCCTCTAACCCCGCCCCACCGCCCGCAGATCTACCTTTACTGGCTCACCCGCTCAGGAGCAGCTCGGGGCATTGAGGTCTCACAGGTGCGTTTAGGGGCCGGAGTGGGACGGAGGGGCTCGAGTGGTATCTGGCTATGCCAATGGAGGACCCAGACCGTGCCGTGCCGGTCGGGGGAGGAGGAGCGGGATGAGCCTCGGGCTAGTGTAGCGGCGGTGCCAGAAGGCCTCTCGAGATGCTCGGCCGGCCCGGAATTCGGTTTATGTTAGCGGGTACCCCCCCCTCGCTACGGCTGGAGTGGGCCGGGTAGCGCTACGCCAATGGAGGACCCAGACGGTGCCGTGCCGGGCCGGCGGTCGGGGGAGGGGGAGCGGGACCCTTCCCCCTCGGGCTTAGGGGGGTGGGTCCTCCCCCAAGACAAGGTGTCGCGACCCGCGCCATCGGAGTAACCGCGAACTTCGGCTCACGTGATTGCAACCACACAGCGCGTCCGGCTGCGATCCGACCCGACCCGACTTGCGCCCGCCCGCATGCTTACACGGTTTGTGCACGCATCTGCCGCAGGTGGTGCTGCTGACCTCCCTGCTGGGCTCCGTGCTCAACCTGACCAACGTGAGCTGGGAGCTGTACAACTCGTTCCGCGCCAGCGGCAGCACGCCCATGGAGTACCTGGCGGCGCTCATCAGCCTGCAGGTGCGGTTGGCGGTTGGGGGCTGGCGGTTGGTTGGCTGTTGGCGGGTGCGGCGGGCGGCGGTGGTGGGTGGTTGCGTGATGAACTTGGGCGGAAGGGCAAGCATCGGGTGGTGGGGTAATACGGAATGGCAAACGGGTCGCGTCGCGGACACCGAATCGCATACTGTACTCAATGGAAGAACTTGTAGTGGTCTTGACGTAGTTGTAGACGACCTGTGAAACTTCGACGTCAGCGACGAGCGAGCAGCGCTGCAGCGTACCTCCGGTGATCGTAGTCGCTGATAACGGGCGGGGGGGGGGGCGTAAATAAGGTGGGAGTGTGGTCCGGATCCGTCGCCGTCGTAAGCTCGCCCGTCTGCAGCACAGATGGCCCAGGGTATAAACTTGAGATCTCGACCCCGACAGCGCGATTGAATGTTGTGGTGCCGACTGTACAGCTGGCTTGGCCGCGTCCGCAGGATGGAGCTCATCCGTCCGCCTGCGACCCGCTCCCGGGCGGGGTGGGTGGAGGGGGGCTTTTATGAGGAGGGGCCTTGAACAACAATGCATGGGGCGCCAGCATCGCTTGTCCCGTCGGTAACGGCCGGTATCTGTACGTGCAAATGGGGGGCGCACACCGCAGCTCCTGCCGCCGGGTCCGTCCCGCCGAGCGCCCCGCCCTACAAGCATACGCCACTCGCGCCTACTGACTCCACACAGCACCACGCTGACGTGCCCCCACCCCCGCCTTCCTCTCCCCCCGAACCGCCACGGTGCCGGTGAGCGAATGCCGCATTCATGTGCCTATTGAGCACGCCCCGCCCCGCCCCGCCCCGCCGCGCCCCGCCCCACTCCCCGCGCCCACCAGGGCTACACCAAGGTGCCGGTGGAGGTGAAGCGCGCCATCCTCGGCCGCGTGGACGACCACCAGGGCCGCATGATGGACCTGGACAGCGTGGCAGCAGCTGCAGCAGCAGCAACTGCCTCTGCCGGCTCTGGCGCCGGCTCTGGCGCCGCTGTGGGCGGCCATGAAGGCGGCGACGACGTCGCGGGCACCGCTGATCCCGCGGCCGCCGACGACGGCGCCGGCGAGGTCAAGCTGGCCTCCGCCACGTCCGCTGCCGCCGCCGCCGCTGTCACCGTCGCCGTCGGCGGCGGCGGCGGCCCCCTGGGCCTATCGCAGCTGCTGTCGCGGCTGCGGCGCGGCGGCCTGCCGCCCGACCTGGTCTTCCGGCTGGGCGGCCCCGAGGACAGCGTGTACGGTGCGCTGTCCTCCTTCCAGCGCCGCATCCTCATGGACCTTATCGTATCCAAGGTCGCGCTCGACGAGCTGCGCGCCCTGCACCTGCTCCACCTGGAGCCTGTGGTGGCCGCGCGGCTGCTGCGGAGCACCCCCTCACTGCCCGGGCTGCTGCGGATCGAGGGCGAGTGGCAGCCGCGCGCCCGCGGCCACCACGGCGCGTCGTCCGCCACCGCCGTCGGCAGCGGCGGCGGCGCCGCCGCCACTGGTGGACCCGACGGCGGCGGCGGCTCCGGAACCAGCCCGTCGACGTCGTCGTACATCACGCGCGGCACGTCGTACCTGCAGGTTGTGACGCAGTACCTGCCCGACGCGGCGCGTGGGGTGGACCCGGCGGCTGGTGGGCCGCTGCTGGACCTGCAGCTGGCGCGGCTGGCGCTGACCCAAGGGTCGGGCGGCGCCGCCAGCAGCCCCTACATGACACAGTCGGCGGCGGTGGGCCGCGGACTGGCGCAGGTGCGGAATGAAGCGGTCCAGCGAGGTGTACGGCATGTGCGGGTGTGTAGGTCTACTTGCTTGTTGGCTGCTGCATTACTCGTATGTGTGCGAAACAACCGTGCCAGCTGATGCTGTGTCGTACAGATAGCTTCCGGCACGGATGTCCCCTGCATACCATTCTTCGTGCTGGGATTGGCAAGGGGGGGAGCCCGAACCTGTCCGCCCAAATCCGCCCGGTCCTGCCCGGTCTTGCTGACCACCCGCCGAGCCTGCCTGGTCTCCCAACCTCCCGGACTCCCGACCTCCTGAACTCCTGACCTCCCGACCTCCCGACCTCCCAAGCGCAGGTGATGTTCGCCCAGCCTCTGCTCCGCTGGCTGCTCCTGGACACGTGCGACGTGCACGCGCCCACCATGCTGTCCTCGCTGGACGCCGAGCTGGCGGTGCTGACGACCCACGGGTCACCCGGCGATGGCGGCCTCTCTCCCACGCTGGCCCGCAAGACCATGCGGCGGCTGGGCACCATGATGGCCGCCGTCAGCGCCGTGACGGCGGCGGGCGCGGGCGGACGCGGCGGGGAGATCCTGGTGGCGGATCGCGCCGGCGGCGGTGCTGATGACGATCCACCGGCTGATCTGGAGGCGCTGGTTGCCGCCGCCACGTCCGGCAGCGGTAGTGGATCTGGCGGACCTGGCGAGCGCGGCGGGCGGCACGCCCCTGGCCCCCCGGTCCTCGTGGTTGTGCATCCCCCATGCGGGATGGAGGTGGTCAACTGGCTGGTGGAGAGGTCACAGCAGGCGGGCGCGGCGGCGGCAGCGACGGCGGCGGCAGTGGCGGTGGCTGGCGGCGGCGGCGGCGCAGGCGACACAGGCGGCGTCAGCGTGCGACCTGCTGCAGCTGCTGCTGCTGCCGCCAAAGCGCCGGCGGCGCTGCTGCGGGAGCTGCACCTGATTCCCAACTTCTTCCCGAGCGGCGGCGTCCGCACCGAGGCGCAGGTAGGTCGGGACGCACCTACGAGGTAGATGCATGTATGGCGGTTGAACGGACGGGGGACTGCTCGGACCTGGCCTCTGATGACGCGTCGGCACAGGATAGCCATCCCCACGCGGCCTATACATCACACGGCCCCGTGCGCGCCTCTCCCTCGGCAAATCGAAATAACTTATTGCTAGTCAGGAGCATGCTGGCGTAGCGGCCATGCGTAGTGGCCATGCGTAGCGGCCATGCGTAGCGGCCATGCGTAGCGGCCATGCGTAGCGGCCATGCGTAGCGGCCATGCGTAGCGGCCATGCGCATCTGGTCCTACGGCTAGGGCAGGGCAAGGGTGAAGCCGTCTGCCCGCGGCCTCAAAGTGCTCAGCTACTTCTTGGCTGTGTCGGCCCCCTCCCCCCCTCCCGCCCCGCCCCGCGCCGCGCCGCCCCGCTTCATGCGTGCCAGGTGGTCCTGGTGCCCCACCTGCGAGGCGCGAGGCTGATGCCCACACCTGCCTCATTCTATCTTGAAAGCACCAACTATCATACGGTAGTGACCATGGTTTGATCGACCCAAGCCTCCCGCCTCATGCCAGGTGGTCCTGGCGCCCCACCCGTACACGCCCGGCCTGCTGGAGGCGCTGACGCCGCTGCTGAGCACCGTGCTGGCGCCCCGTCTGCTCGACCTCAACGTGGGCGCAATTAGCGAGCTGCGACCCGACGACGCGGCCGCCGTGGCCGCCTGCCTGGCGGTCAACGGCAGCGTGCAGACGCTGCAGGTAGGCACACAGTATTAGCAACGGGCGGAGCGGGCGTCGGGCTATCGGTGTGCGTAAGGGTGTCGGGATCGGGGTGGTGTTCGGAAACGGGTATCGGGTATCGGGATACGGGTATCGGGGCGTAAGCAGGCAGCGCGACTTGCATTGCGCTACATACGGGTATCGTGCGGATATATATCCTTGCGCGTGTGGCAACTCCATAGTGTTTCGAGCGCAACACATGCCCCTGTCGCGTACCCTGTCTGGTTGCTCACTCGCTCGCCTGTTCGTCTTACATTTGTACGTTACCATCTGCACTGCACACGCCGTACGTTTGCGCCGTCCACCCAATTTGACCCGACCCGACCCAAACCGACCCAACCCGACCCGAACCGGCCTGACCCCACCCGACCCGGCTCGCCCGCCTGCCCGCCCGCCCGCAGATGCGGTCTACGGGGCTGGCGCCCGAGGGGCTGCGGCTGCTGCTGCCGGGCCTGCGGGCGCACCCGTCCCTGGTGTCGCTGGACCTCAGCCTCAACGCGCTCGGGGACGCGGGCGTGGCGGAGCTGGCGGCGGTGGCGTGCCGCCTGCCGGCCCTCACCTCGCTGGCGCTGGTGCGTGTGCACAGGATCGTGCGGCCCGCCCCCAACACGCCCTCCCGCCGCGCATGCACGGGCGCTGTGCGGGGGTCGCCGGCAGTCGTGTGCAGCAGCGCTCCTTCCACCGCCATTGCGTATTGCCGCGTGGCCATGGGCGGTCCTCTCTGCCCGCATGCCTGCAGTGGCAAGTAACCGCCGGACGCCGAACGACCCCTATCTACCTACCCACCGCAGATCAATGTGGGGATGGGCGCTGCGGGCGCCGACGCGCTGGCGGGCCACCTGCTGGCCACGGCGGCCGCCACCCGGCTCAAGGAGCTGGCCCTGCAGGCGCGTGCTGCCGGGCGGGCGGGGGGCTGGGGGAGAGGATGACGACGGGGGACGACGGGGAGGGGTGAGAGTGAGGGAGTGGGAACAACGGAAAGGGCACAAAGAGCCCAAGGAGCGAACCGACAGGGAGGAAACGGACGAGAAGACATGGGGAGGGGGGTGGGGGGCGATCGGCGAGCAGGGGTGGGAAGGGGGGTTGGGCACCGCCCTTGCTTTGCTTCCCTGCCGCAAGGTCGCTTCCGTCCGCGCCTCGCCTACCAGCCACTGAGGGCCCTGGCCACCTGCCGCGCTCGCTGACCGTTCGTTGTTGGCCGTTGGCGGTAGGTTAGCCGTTGGTCGTTGATGGTGCGCAGGACAACCGGGAGGACGCGGGCACATTTGCGCTAGAGTGGCTGTGCTTCCTCTTCCGGCAGCGCACCGGGAAGGCGGCCAGGCCCAAGCCGGCGGCGCACCTCGAGGTGAGGGACGACCGGAGAACCCGCCACCCGCGGCGGGCGGGAGTGTGTCTATGAGCGAGGCGTCGACCGGGGGACGTGTGCCGTGTGTGTGGGCGGGGGCTGGGGGGCACTTCGCCCGCGGCGGCTGGCACAAGTCCGCCCCCGCGGCCCTACATGCCCCCGGCCGCACCGTCATGTGCAGCCCACCAGCCCGGCGGTGGTGGCCCCGTCGACGGGCCGGTGTCGCAGATGATGTCGCTGGTGCGCCACACCTGACAACGGGGGGAGGGCGTGCCGGCTCAGCAGGAAAACTCTCCCTTTTGCCCACACGCCTGCTCATGCGTCGCTGTCACGCGGCCCAACTGCCCATCTTGGTTGCTGCTCACCAACCGTGCTGAAGTTTATAATTCGGCTCATCCGCCGACCGAGGCAATGTCCGCGCATCGCAACGGCCCTCTACGCACCTCGACTAAACCCAATTCTGCCAACGCCCTTGTTCCCCGCCCGCTGGTGCCGCTGGCCCCATGGCGCACCGCACGCCCCGTCCGTCCATCTGGCACCGCCGAGCTGCGAGCATACAGAAAGAAATGCATGCGCCGCGAGCCCACTCACTGCTTGGCACGGGCCGGCCTGACTTCCTGTGGTTCTGTGCGTGCATGCTGCATTCTTCATTTGGCCAGCACGCCAGTGCCAGCTTCGGCTTCTTGACCCGAAACCGCATCACATACACATCCCTGCGATACCCCATGTACCCAATCATCGATCTGTGCACCCGATCGGCCCGCTGTCCGCCCCCATCCAGGGCGCACCTTACGTCCCGTCCTTTGGCCTACGGGCCGAGGAGCAGGGGCCCTGCCTCGAGGCCCTCCGCGGCGGCGACCGCGCGGCCCGGCTGTCCGTCCTGCCGGCAGCGCCCTCGCGCCCTCCGGGCGACCCCTCGGCTTCCACCGCGGACGACGATCCCACGCCGGCGGCGACTTCCCCCGGCAGCCTCCTCCAACGGGCGGTGATGGTCGCGTGTACAGCCGCCCTGGCGCCGCGCCCCGTCGTCCTGTCGCTCGCCGGAGGGCAGCAGGGTGGAAGCCCCCGGCGGCACCCTATTGTCGGCGGCACGGCGGATCCGGCGGCAGCGGCGGCGGCGGCGACGGCGGCGGCGGCGGCGGCGCTGGTGGCGGAGCCGGTGGAGGGCTTGCCCGGGTTCGGCCAGCCCGGCGGCGCGGGGGCGTTCCTGGGGTCCGTGCTGGGGGGCCTGCTGGGCCTGAGCCCGCCCAGCCTGCGTACCCTGGACCTCTCCCATTCGGTCGTGCTCGCACAGCCCACCGATGCCGCCGCCGCTGTAGGGGGTAGGGACAGCGGTGGCGACGCCGGCGGCGGCGGCGGTGTTGGACTGACGGCGGCTGCCGACGCCGCGGTGTTCCGCAACACGCCGCTGCATCAGTTGTGCCTGGGCTTGG
>LSYV01000045.1:140814-158889 GCA_001584585.1 Gonium pectorale
GCTGCGTTCAGTGCATTCGATCGTCGCGCATCATCACAAGCCCATCCGTCCATCTACTCTGCCTTCGCCCGCCCGCCCCTCCCCGCCCGCCCCTCCCCGCCCGCCCCTCCCCGCCCGCCCCTCCCCGCCCGCCCCTCCCCGCCCGCCACCCCACCCGCCCGCAGAACGGCCGCACTCCGCTGCATAAGGCGGCCATCGGGGGCCATGTGGAGGTCATCGAAGTGCTCATACGGGCGGGATCCGACCTCGACATGAGAGCAGAGGTACGTGGATGGGCGGATGGGTGGGCGGGTGGGTGGGTGGGTGCACGCGCGCGCGGGTGGGTGCGTGGACGGAGGTGGGGGGAATGCGTTCAAGCATCCAGCTATGTTAGCAGGGATAGATAGATTAATCCTAGCTTTCTTATCCAGCACGATGCACCCATAAGCTCCGTACAGTACCCCGTCGTGCTTCTCTTCTTGTCATGTCAATAGTGAAAGCTCCGCGGCCCCATCCGATAGATGGCATGAAATAAAACGCAACACTGAAACAACAATAATTTGTGCGTGTGTGCTGCGTCTGTCTGCAGGACGACCGTACGGCGCTGACGTACGCTACTCACAACGGGCACACGGAGGCGGCGCGGCGGCTGCTCCAGGCTGGAGCCAGCGCGTTGATAAAGAACAAGGTGCGATCAGGCTTATCTGTATATGCGTGCGAACCTTCTGAGGATCCTTTTGTCACCGTATACATGTTGGTAAGAAGGTTAGGCGATGTTAACGTGCACCCTGGTCATTGTTTCCCGCTGTGTTAGGATGGCCAGCAGTAGCTGATGACAACTTGAGAACTTACGTGCAGGAAGGCGAGAACCCGCTGTACAGCGCGGTCTCGGGGGGCCACATGGCGATCATCGAGATCCTGCTGCAGGCGGGTGCCGAGCTGAACGCCAGGAGCACCACGGTGAGTACCTACCTATACCTACCTACCTACCTACCAAGCGCTTGCGGAAACAAACGTCTGTGCAGTTGACAGCACTATGAATCAATCCACTTGTCCAATCAACGCAAGCACGGATACGTGAACTCGGCGAGGTGTTTGCGTCCGCGACATGGCATGCGCATGATGCTGCTGTATGTTCGCACCACTCCGGTCACTCGCGCGCCATACAACGCCGCGTACATATGTATACCGCCCAGCCACCACCGCCGTGCGTGCGCGTCCCACCGATGCGCAGACCTAGGTACGGCCGCACCCCCATACATGTACCAAGCACAAGGTCATCATCTCATTTTGTCATGATCCAGTTCAATTGTATGTATGTGCACTTACCCAACAACGTATGCGCACCACATACAGAACTATGACCGCACGCCGCTACACGTGGCAGTGGTGGACGGAAACGAGGACGTTGTCAAGCTGCTGCTCCAGTACGGCGCAAACCCCAACGACCGAGCCGAGGTGCGTACGTACGCTCGTACATGTGTCACGCACACGCACATGCGTTAACTGAAATAAGGCATATGCGCGCACGAATTGAATGCCAATGCAAGCGGTCAAGCAACCATATACTTGATTGGTATGCCCGAGCGACGTATCTATCTAGACTCTAGCTAGTATATATCCTATATGTCGCTGCTTGCATGCATGCATGCAGCTCTCCCGGACAGCTCTGCACATGGCGTCGCTGGACGGCCGGGACAGCATGGTGGTTGCGCTCATAGCAGCGGGGGCTGACCCCAAGATGGTGGACGAGGTGGGTGGGTGATGATCCTGAACACACGGGTGCTTGCATCAGTCTGCGGGGTCGGTTGCATGGAGCTGGTCCGCCTAGCTGGTCCTGCGGGGTCGGTTGATTGCGGGGTTGGAGCGGGCTGTCAACCGATACCAGATTACCATTTTAGTTGGTCACGGTGACAGGGTGGCATCCGGCATCTTTGGAGGGTTGGGGAAGGGCGCATCTGGATGGCATCCGGGAATCTCATCCGCCCCGGCATGCATCTATCTGCCATACATCCCAGCCGCCAGCCCCCCGCCATTTGAGATGCCCATGTAGCGCTATCTGCGTTACAGCTGGCTATGGATTGCACGCACTGCACTCGCGTGTCGTACTCGCGTGCCTCGCTCACCGTACCCAACTCGGCGTCTATAGCTAGGGTCTATACGTTCGTGCCATCCTTGACTTCTGATAGCTTTCCTCCCTTCGTTCGGGCAGATGTCTAGTCACGATTGAACCAGATGTTCGTGACTCCGTCCCAGAATTGCAAAATGGGCCATCTAGGTGGCTCCCATAGCCTGCGTCCTATTCCTTGCTGATGGGATCGTATCAGGGTTCAGAATTCCTGCAGCGCGGACAACTTTGGAATACCTCAATTGTTGCCCAAGGTCCTGATATGTGCATGAAAGAAAAATGTGTCCTAATATCAATAGCATAATGGGACTACTACGGCGCGCAAGAATGGCAAACGCGACAGACGTAAACCTCGTATGTGCGCGACCATCGCGCTTGCGTAGTGTGGTAACACGAAGTGACGGCGTACGGGAGTGGAGGGGAGAAAAGGGGAGAAGAGGGGAGAGGAGGGGGGAGCTGGGGTGCGGGTAGCGAGTTGCTTTACCCTGAATGCGCATATGTCATCCCATCCTGGGGTGTGGGCATCCGCCATCCGGATGGATGCCGCTCATTCGGCATCCTCGCCCCCGGACATACATCCCGCATCCCCACCCGCATACATCCGATATCTGGTTTTGCCCAAATTTGATATTCCGGCGTCCCTGTGACCAACCAAAACGGGAATCCGGCATCGGTTGGCACCCACTGGTTGGAGTTGGCCCGCGCCCGCCTATCTTATCTTATCTTATCTTATCTTATCTTATCTTATCTTGTCCGTTATTAGTTGGTCATTCCGCATTCCGCCTGTGCCCAGCTGGCTGCCCGCAACCATCGCACCCTCGCGCCATTGGCTTTATTTCCGCCTGCTGTATGTAATGTGCGTGAATTGTTTTGGGCAGACTGCCGGCATTCGACCATCTAGCTAACCGCGTCATTTTCTTCTCGCCCGTAATGCACACAGGTCGGCTGGACTCCGCTGCACTACGCCGCCAACGGAGGAAACTTGGGCGTCGTGGAGGCGCTAATGCGGGCGGGGGCCGATGTGACGACCACCAGCGCCAAGGCGAGTCTATCTTGCCGTGTATGTAGGGCTAAGCACTCCAACGGCTCACGGGGTCGCGGGCATGGGTGACAGGGCTGCGGGCGAGGTCCACCAAGTGCAGTCACTACTGTGCGCGCACCATTCGTACATGCATTGACTTGTATATCGTACATCCACTCGCTCGAACATGCTCTAGCTACTGGTACGTTGTCCGGTCGCGCGTGCAGGATGGCGAAACCCCCCTGTACCTGGCGCTCAAACAAAAGCACCTGGACGTGGTTGAGGCTCTCACGCGGGCGGCGGGGACCGACGTGTCCGTACATGCAAATAACTACAACCGCACGATGCTACACGTGGCGGTGGTGGAAGGGGACGCCAAGATGGTGGAGCTGCTTCTGCGCAGCGGAGCGGACCCGCATGAGAAGGCTGAGGTGCGCACCTATATATCTACACGCACGCACACGCATACAGACGTGGGCACACGCATACAGACGTGGGCACACGCATACAGACGTGGGCAGCAGTAGCTAGGCGAGGGGCGGCAACATGCGCACGACGGCGATAGTGCAACATGCATTGAACACATGGATATGTATGTGGACTTGTTGCGCCATTTTGGCGTTCGCACCCACACCTCTACCTGCTCAAGTCCATTACTGAGCATGCGCGGTACTTTCTAGATATGTGTGCATGCATGTTTATGTACATGCGACGGGAGATGTGGCCGCGCACCTTATTACTGCATTTATGCGCCGTACTGCACCGCACGCAGTACTCTCGTACGGCGCTCCACATGTCCTCCATCGACGGCAGCGCCCTCGTGGTGGAGTTGCTGCTGCAGGCGGGCTGCGACCCCAACGCGACCGACGACGTGAGTGCGCGCATTGCGGCTTTAACACTGCGTGCCTGTACGATGGCTGGCCATTACGGCCTCGCTCGCCACGTGCTCTACCTTGCTTCGCCTTTGCTTGCCAGTTCCTATGTGCCCCGTCCTTCTTGTTTGCAAGCAGTAATAAACAAAAGCGGAACGCAAACAGTTACTGGCGGGGGCCCGGCCCACCGTCTGTCCCAACGGTTTATTTTGGGTGACAAGCGCTTTTCATGGTGAATCGCACGCTTCGGATGACATGTATTTGCATGCGTGTGTGCGTGTCGCTTTCGTTTCGCACCGAGCGAACATCGATGCGCCACCCTTTATGTATTACGCAGGTTCCCCTCCGCCCCCGCCGCAGAACAAGCGCACCCCTCTGCACATGGCGGCGTACAACGGGCACCTGGAGACCGTACAGAAGCTCATCGCAGCGGGCGCCAACGTCGACGTCGTCGACGAGGTGAGCTGGATGGCCGCCCCCCGCGCTTTGCCCGCCTTCATATGCTGCCCATGCTGCTTCGTTGCCCCCATCTTCTCTCTTCCACGCTGGCCTGTACCTGCTTTGCCCGCCGGGAGTGTGGTTCAAAAACATTACCACGTGACACAGAGATGGGCTCTACATCGGTTGGGGTGGCCCCTGCCTGCTGCCCATTACCGGCCCGCAATTGCTGCACCCCGCCCATGCATGCTCCCTATCTACTCCATTCATCCCATGATCTGGAGTCAACGCGGGCACTAGCTAACAGCTGCCAAAACATCACCCGATGCGAGCTAAGTGCCATCCACCATACCAGGCGCTCCACATGCGCGTCGGATCGATTGCGGAATGTCTTCCACCGATCTGGAGTCAAGCACAACGAAGCGGCCGACAAAGCTGCGGTTATTAGGGCTGCGCTCATGTCGGTAGACCCCACAGCCCAATGGGACGCCTGCGAGGATTCGGACAACGACCCTAGGAAGCAATATTATTGGGTGCAAAGAGCAGAAGCTGGCGACGACTTCGGTTACTCCGTCCGCCAGCGACCTCAACCGGGGCCTGCTCAAACTTGCATCCCCTCACGTGCAAATGGGCTACAGCAACCCAACAAGATATACAGGTTACATGGAAGCGACACTCCCGTCGCTTGACATTAAAGCCAGTGCCAGGACGTTCCAAAGCCGCACGGGCCGTTGCAAGCGGCTCAAGCGCTGTTTTGACTACCTTAACGGCCAACTATGGAACGCTAAGCTCGCCAGCCGCTTTGGCCGAACCATTGATGGCAGGCGAACTGCGGGCCCTACCTGCGGCCGTGCCGCCGGGGCCACACATGGAACGGGTGCCCTGCCCCATCTGCCGGGGCTTCGATTCAGGTGGACACATCCTGGAGGGGCCTGTCTGCCTGTCTCGTCCACCCGCCTTGTTCGTTTCCCGGCGCGCGCCCTACTGGAAACGTCGCACCTTCGGGTGTTTATGACCGTAGAGGTGACCCCCATGTTTCGTCTTCTACACAAAAATTTGCCAACACACCCGCATGCACGCTATGTACGGTGCATCAAGCGCCACAATCACGCGGTGTGCCAGATAGCCAGATATCTCTCGAAGGGCCGCAACGGAGGCTGCTTACAATCATGGACGCCACAACTAAACAAGACCTGCCGGACTATGCCGCCGATAATCGACTACCCATCCAGCTGGCTGCTCCCAGACACACCAGCCAGCTGATGCGCTGTGCAGAATGCGGCCGGACCTGCTAATTATCCCTGAGCTGCCCTTCCGTTGCACACGAAGTGATGGCTTTATATTCCCTGACGACAAGGGCCGTTACACGGTGCACATAATCGAAGTGGGATACAGCCTTGCTATCTTATTTAGGCAGTTTAAATCGGCCCGGTTTTGCGGCCGTTTTCCTAATTCCGGACAGGGAAGAATTACGCGGGTTACGAAATAAAAGGCACTCCAGGGGCAGGGAAAATGCGCTGGGCCCTAGTGGTATGCCCCGGGAGACGTGCCTCACGAACACCCATGACACTTCTGGCGGGTGGGAATTACGCAGGCTCCTAATTCCCTTTGAAGGAAGATAGCAAGGCCACAAACCACGCGGAGAATTCTCGAAGCAGCATGAAAAGGCTGAGCAGCACCGCCAGCTGGCCACGGAACTACGGGCCGTGGGATGGAATGAAAGGGACATTGGAATGGAAGCCATCAGCCTTGGGTTCGGCGGCGCCGTACGCAAAGAGCTGCGACCTCCTCTCATCAGTCTGGGGGGTCACAAGTCGGGACGTTCTGCAGTGCTGCTATGACCTTCATGACCACGCCGTCCGCACGCTTAACGACATTGTCTACCTCAGACGGCAACTGGAACGAGGGCGGTTCTCCCAATAATCAGGCGACCCTGAGGGGACATAAGCCGCTAGGCAGCCCACTTGTGTGGGCACCATCTCTCACCGCGGTGGTGGGCGGTGTGTAGGACTCTGGCAATACCAGAGTCCTCACCACAGCCCACCCCCTTTTTACACGCCGGTTATTATCATCATCATCATCATCATCCCGCGAGCTGCTGCCTATCTAAAAATGTTTCCGAGCCCCACCGATCTACCCCATCTACGTACGTACGTAGTCAACGCACGGCCGCCTTAAACACTAATGCACATTTAATCAGTAAATCGCCCCGCCCGTCCGCCCGCCCTGCGTGCCACGTATATACGTTTGCGTGCATGCATGCAGGACGGCGACACCCCGCTGCACGACGCCAGCGCGCGGGGCCGCACGGCCGTCGTGGTGGCGCTGCTGGAGGCGGGGGCCAACATCGCGGCCACTGGAAGGACGGGCACCATAGCCGCACCGCCGCCGGTACGTAGATCGACAGATCTCACCCTGGATGGGTGGAATGGGTTGTGTGTGGGAGATGGTGTATGTTGCAGAATCGGAATGCATTGTTGTGCACCCGCCGCTTCTGTGCCCTTATTATCATGCACGGTTGATTGATGCGGCGCTTCCACGCATGGTGCTCTTATCCTTGTATACATGCGTGCACCGGATATGTACGTATCTCTTGCATGCATGCGTGACAAATTAACTAACCCGGCAGCACCGCCGCTATTACATATCGTACAGGGATCTATCTGAACCAGTATGAACTCAAGCCGCCCCCCCCATGGCTTGGTCCGTGCTCCACGCATCTCACTCGTTGGCCACTGCACAGCAGGACACAGCAGGCGCTGGCGCGCAGGACGACGCTGCGGCGGCGAGTAGCAGCAGCGGTTCGGAGCAAAAGAAGGGCGAGGACTACGAGGCCTCTGGCACCGACAACGGCTCGGACAACGGCGAGGAGACCAATAATGAGGATGGGCAAATGCAGTCCGTTCTGGAGAAGCTGCTGGGACCGGGAGATGAGGCTAAGGCGGCGCCTTCCAAGTCCGGGGTAATAAGACGGACCGATAGTCGTGGGTGGGTGGGTGGGTGGGTGGGTGGGTGGCGGACGTCTGCTGCATGCTCGCCCGGACACATCACTTATTGTTGCCACCCAACCCATCAGCTGAGAGAGTCAGCGTGCAGCGTGTAGCAGTGCCTAGCTAGGTAGCTTGTTTTCATCCCTTTCAGTCCCGTACACGTTCGGCACTTGCTGGTGGGATGGCCCGCCACCGCAGTGTTAAAGGCCCACCTAGGTGGGAGACTTCGTCCCAGCAGGGTTGTCAGATGGGGAGAACCTACACCTAATGCGTTGTGTTCCTTGCATTCCGGCACGCATTCCCAATACACATTCGTTGATTGGGCGCACGCGTGCGTGGGCTTGATTGGGCTAACCCATTGACCGCCGGTGTTCTCCGCTACACTCCTCCCGTTCTATCCGTTTGTATCTCGCTCGCAATCGCAGCACCTCCGGACCGCGCTGCACAAGGCCGCCATTGACGGGCACGCGGAGGTGGCGAAGGCGCTGCTGGCGGCTGGGGCGGAGATCAATGCCCGCGCAGAGGTGCGCTGCGGTGGCTGGGCGAGGCTGGCTGGCGCAGTCCTTTCAGCACCTTGCAGTCAGCACCTAGCTATAGCTGCGGTTATGACTCGAATGCATAGATAGATTTGTTTGATTATAGACGGGCCTCGCTCCATGCATGGCCAGTCCTTTGCTTTGTACGTATTATTGTGCGATGCCTCAGAGCCGCCAGTGGAGGCATGCATTACTTGAGCAGACCTGCTCTATCTGCATTGACAGCAGAATAGATAGGCACGCTTGGGTATGCATCCAGGCAATATATAATGCAACTAGCTAGGTGGGCCTTCCTTCCGCCGTGCGCCTACCTGCCAGCACTGCATATATACACTGCATGCATTCATTCATGTGCGGGACGGCATGTATGTTCAGACACAATTATACGCCCGCACGCTTCTGCCTGTGCGTAACGCCCCTCCTGCTGTGGAATGGCCGGCGGACTGCGCGCATCGGTCGCAGGAGCTCCGCACGCCGCTCCACATGGCCGCGAACAACGGCCATTTGGGGGTGGTGGAGCTGCTGCTCAAGGCCCCCGGCTGCGAGGTGGACGTCGTTGACGAGGTAGGTGCGACATCGCATGAACCGCACACAGACTAGCCAGCCACCTTTCTGTATGTGTCGCGCATGCCGCTGTGTCTTTCGTAGTTGCGCCTAGCTATATGCATGTGAGCAGACCAGGGGCCACTCAGACGCCCATTCAGTCGCTCGGTGTGTCCGTGTGTGCGTTCTGCCGTATCGCCCGCCGCCGTTGCCCCCGCATGGGGATGTAAGCCCGCGACAATACGAATGACAAGTTGATTGCTTGTTGCGCGTCGTGTCTCTTCTGCTTGCCGAAGTGTCACCTCGGTCCCGTCCCGCCGTCCCGTGCCTCCTGATAATGAACATGCATGCATCAGAGCGGCGACACTCCGTTGCACTACGCCAGCTGGGGAGGACACGCAGCAGTCGTGGAGGCGCTCATCCGCGCGGGTGCCGACATCCAACTGCGGGGCAAGGTGCGGTTAGGGCCGCTTACTAATAGCAACCAGCTGCCACCATCGGCTCTGCCGTGCTACTCGTGCGTGCTGCTGGGGATAATGCTCGCTGGCACAGGTATCCTCCTTCTATCCTCGCTCCCGCACGTCCATTTGTTTGCTGTCCATTGCATTCAACCACTCCCTCCCTCCAACCATGCCCCAGAGCTCCCGCACGGCTCTGCACAAGGCGGCGTTTGACGGCCACACGGAAGTGGTGGAGGCGCTGGTACGGGCGGGGGCGAAAATCAACGATACGGCCGAGGTAGGTCGCAGGTGGGGCACGCACCTGGCAACACCAGAGTCCTCATCACAGCCCACCCCCTTGTTAACACACGCACGCCTCGATGCGTGCATGACCGGGCGTAATGTTGTTATTATTTTGCAGGCGGGGCCGGCATATATACCAAGGCATCCATGTATATGTGTATCGTATGTGTGTATATTCCCAGTCCCCGCGTGCTCACTTTATTTGTTTTGAACAACAAGACTGCTTGCATGAGCTTGCATTTATGGGTTGGTGGATGTATTGGGGTTACTCGCTAATGAGGCATTGCATCGATTGCGTCACGTGGCAACGAACCCAGCCCAGGCGCCGGTCGATTACATCAACAATACCCAGCTACGCGTGACAACAGATGGGCATCCCTCCCTCTATCCGTACCTGCTGTCTATCTATCCATCTGTCCATCCAGAACGGCCGCACGGCGCTCCTGCTGGCGGCGTTCATGGGGAAAAACGAGACGGTGGAGGCGCTGCTTCGGGCCGGCGCCGACACGTCCATACCTGACGAGGTACGCGCGATGCACGCGTCCGTCCATTGCTCAAATAGACGACTTGAAGTCATGTCATTTGAAATGGGTCGCGTATCGCACGTGCCTTTGTGCCTTACTCAGTATGTGTTTCTGAACTATAGCCATTAAGGCTCTTGGGGCAATGCTGTCGGAAGGGCATACAGGGTGCATGGCAGGGCCAACGACACAGCGGCACCTGGGGCGGTGACTGGACTGGGTCTTAACACTGCAGACCAGAAACGATAGCAGGAGTCGCAGGAGTCCCACAGCAGGCAAGGCCCAAGCCCCAGGTCAAGTGTATGTATGGGTGAGAGCGGCGCCGAAGAGCAGGTAGACAGCCCAAACTGAGGCCCTACCTGGGACTTGCCCCGACTGGGGATCCCCAACTGGGGTCAGACCAAAGGCGGCCCCAACTGGGGTTTTTAGCGCTACCCGTCGCCATCCATCCTGGCCCGGCACCCATCCTTACCGCCGCTGGGATAGATCAGGAGTGGCGGCGCTCATCGTCGTAGCCCGGGCGGCGGGTCCACTTGTAGGAACAAAAACCATGGGCAACAGTGCCAGCTAGCGTTGAACGTTGATGGCCATCAAATGGACCAAATTCACTGTGCTGGGAGTAGTCGAGTGCCAGGCCTCACAGGTGGCCTGCATGCCGACGGACTTGATATGGCCAAGGGAGTGTAGGCGGCGGGTCGCCATAGACCGCTCGCGGTTCGTTGAGAAGCTCGCGCAGAGTGTCCTTGCAGCAGCCCTTTACCCGGGTCGCCCTTGTTGAGATGCGTATGGACTAGCGCAAGTTCGACCAGCCTCACCGACCCTTGGATCTGCTGAAGCCGTTGGCTCACAGCGTCGGATTGACGATGGCCGTCGATCGTTGACGGCGAGCATGACCTACCCTGGTCAGGTGGCAAGACGACCAGTGTTCGTAGTCCGTGCGGGAGTCGGGGTCGGAGGGGGAGAGACCTTGCTTTGCGCGCGCACATACGTACGCACGCAAGCCACGTCACGGCATACCGATCTGCTGCCCAGTCCGCATGTAGGGAATCCACAGTAACCAAGCCTGCATTACCGTTACCGTTAGCGGCACACGTCAAATCACGCACTCTATCTGTATGTTACCGATCTGCCGCCCGCCAGTCCGCCCGCCCTGTCACGAATGTATGTGTGCATGCAGGATGGCGACACCCCGCTCCACTGCGCCGACGCCCGGGGCCACACGGTTGCTGTGGAGGCGCTTCTTCGCGCGGGAGCCGGAGTTAACCTCAAGCGAAATGTACGTAACTCCCTGCGTGCGCTTACGTCGAGCGAGCGAGCGAATGAACGGACCTATCATGTAGTTATGTGATGTGCACATGAAGTGTAGCTGCACTCCAGACCCTGCGGGAAAGGTGCTTAGGTGCCGTACAGCGGGCACGCAGACGTACTGCGTAGGTCGGGATGGCTTACTCGTAGAACAATGGGGCATTTTCTACGGCTACCATATCATGCCAGCTGCACCTTCTGCCCACCCTTGTATGATTGCCGCTTGCGCTTTCGGTCCTTGGTAAATACCTCTGTGCCCTGCTTTTACAGCGACCCCGTTTCACTATCTGCACATGCATACGTATGTACAAGCAATTGCAAGTACGCAGCGAATGCATGCACATACAGATACATACCCAGCCAGTCACCGGATGAACGTACGTGCGTCTCGACGTCCAATCTATCTTATGCCGCGTCAGAGAGCGAGGTTGATAACATAACCCCGTCCGTTTCTACCTAGCTTTGTCTCCTGTGTGTCCCCCCACGGCGCCGCGCTCCCACTGTCCCGCTCCATCCTGCACAACACACATGTGTGCGACAGGCGCTATCTATTGATTGCACACAAAAGTACGTCGGCTACGTACGACACTCTCGAAGCATGTGGATGCGATCCCTCTCCCGTAAAACGTGTGTGAACCCCGCCCGCCCCCGCTTGCCCCCGCTCGCTTTCATCCGCAGAACGCGCGCACGCCCCTCCACTTGGCCGTGTGGGATGGGCACATCGATGCAGTCCGGCTGCTGCTGCGGGAGGGGGCCGACGTGGCGGCTATCGACAATGTGAGCTTGCGCCGTGCGTGGCTGGCTGGGTGCAAGCAAGCAAGCAAGGGCGCGATACGTACCAATTTCGCGCAGGATTGCCATACTTTGTATATATGCCCCGCCGGCATGACCCGCCGTTCGTTGTGGTGTAGGTGGATCCTGATAGGATCCTCAGTAGCTCCTCCATCATGCACGCATGCACTCTACTGTAGTCTCATGTGTCTCTTGTACGCATGTATGCGCTATCTATTTAGCTATAATGCTAGCTGTATGTGATGCTAGCTGTAATGCTAGCTGCTGTCCGTGCTGTGTGCGCTGCTGATGTTGCTCGACCATACGGATAGATAGAAGAACCCCCGCCCCTAACACATGTACGCAGGACGGTGACGAGCCGCTTCACGATGCGGCAGCCCGGGGCCACGCCGAAATCGCCGAGGCACTGCTGGCGGCTGGGGCCAGCGCGTCAGCAAGGGGCAAGGTGAGTGCGCGCATCTGAGTCTACGTGTGCGTGTGCGTGAGGTGTTGCCGAGCTGCTGGCCGCCTATCCTACCAGTGCCTAACACCCATCCTACCAGCGCCTAATACCCATCCTACCAGCAGCGCCTAACACCTACCGCCTAACCTGCGCTGCTGCTGATGATGTGTGCCTCCGGCCATGCCCCCTGCGTGCAGAGCAACCGCGCTCCGCTGCACAAGGCGGCTATCGACGGTCACCTGGACGTCATCCGGGTGCTCCTGATGGCGGGGGCGGACGTAGGGGACACTGCAGAGGTGCGATCGCGATGATGGATGCATATGCACGTACGGATGTATGGGTATGGGTACACATATCGGTTGGCGAGCGTGTAAGTGCCCTGAAGGCCGTCATTCCAAGGCAGCCTATCCACAATCTAACTATCTATCTATCTATCTATCTATCTATCTATCTATCTATCTACTTACATGCCTATCCAGTCGAATGCCACGTCGCGCTGTGTCGACCGGCTCATCCTCAACCTTTTCATCACATCTCATATTGCGTGTAGACGGGGCGCACCCCGCTGCATTTTGCGGCGTACCAAGGCCACCTGGGTACCACCGAGGTGCTGCTTGAGGCGGGGGCCAGCGTCGACACCGCAGACGAGGTGCGTGGGGGCGCGCGTGTGGAATCACTGGCACTCCAATGAAGCCGGTGGGATTCTACAGTGCGCCAGCAGTCCGCCAGTGCGCCAGCCCCTAGCCTTCCTTCACATCCATATATACCGCGCAATGGGCACGTACGCACGTAGTATTTGTATATTATATTACAACTGCCCGCCGCCGTCTACTCCTGCGTTCGCTTGGTGATGAGGCCGTTTCCTCAGCACTCACCGTGGCAAAAGCACAGACCCGGCCGTCACGTACACCAGCAGGCTTGCTTGCTAATGAAGTGCTTTTGATGTGTGCATGGGTGCATTGCTCGCTGTTTGATTGTCCAACACTTCTATATATCTCGGGTTGACTGGTCGCAGGAGGGCGACACGGCGCTGCACTACGCGTGCGTCACCGGTCACGCAGAAGCGGCGGCTCTGCTGATCAAGCATGGGGCAGCGGTTGACCACAAGGGAAAGGTGCGTGAGATGAGTACATGCACCATGATGACCATAGGAAACGTTGCGGTGTTGTTTTAGAGGCTGGTATACAATTCGTCCGCGCGCGTTGCACGTTCGTTCGTCCTTTCAAACTTGCAGAAGGAACGCACTGCCCTCCACGTGGCGGCTCTCATGGGTCACATGGAGGCGGCTGCAGTGCTGCTGCAAGCGGGGGCCGACCCCAACGCCGCGGACAGCGTAAGTGGTTGCCGGGTATATGTACAGGCCTCTCAATCTCTCCCAGGGCAGTCGGTGCAAGATCCTCGGTCGTTACCCCTGCTGGGTGATTATTCATGTTATCTCTCGGGCCTGTTTGTGCAGTCGCACATTGTTTATTTGGGGCAGTACAAACGTACGTACATATAAACTCTTTCTTACGATCTGCCCCGCCACCTACATCCACTTACCCACCTACGCGCAGAACGGGCGCCTGCCGGTCGAGATCGCTCAACAGGCCGGGAAGATGGCGGTCGTGCAGCTGCTCAGGGGATGGCGAGGAGGAGCCGCTTCCGGCGCCGGCGGCGTGGCCTGAGACGCGGTTGAGGAGCTGTGATGACGCGGCGCGCTCGTGCATACGGGCGGGTAGCAGGAATGAGCGCGATTGAGGACGGAGTGCTCTGCAATGGTAAGTCTACTGTTGTAGCATGGCGCAAGCCTAGCCCGACGCATGGGTTGCATGCCTGACGCGACTGAGTAGCGCCAGAAGACGGACAGTCCCGAAAGAAGACAAAATGTCTAGAGACGACACTTTGGCTTGTCGTCTCCTGACCAGAGAAGATGACGGGACCGCTCGTCCGCCAGAGTCGCTCCGGCCCCTGCCGCCCTAGGCAACGGGTCTTTTTACTCTTCGGGGGAGAGTAATAAGACTGAAAACAGTCACTTGACGGGTCGTAAGCGTACGTCCTGTGGCAGTCGTTCAAGTTCCTTTCTCTTATACATCATCTCTAGATAGCGCTTCTACATGTACGGTTGCGTGCGGTAGACTGTGTGTGACATCTCATGGTTTTCTGCGAGCGAAAGCAAGGCTGCACGAACGTGTGATATTATTTGTATCCATCCTTGGCTAGATATATAGACTACGGATCCAAACGGCGGGAGGTACGCTTGCAGCGCATTCCTTCGTGCATTCATTGATGGGTGCGTGCGTGGAAGCAGATCTTTATGGGTTTAAATAAACGTACCGCACTGCAGCAGGGCCCCCGCCGAATAAATGTGTATGCCCGCCGATGTGATGGGTACACGAGTCAGCGTGCGCATGCACCTATGGTGGCGATGATTGGGCTGGTATTCCCATCTGACAACATCACTACTACCAGCAGGTTTGAGCCCAAAGCTACTTACTTCACCGGTCACAATATTGCCGGTGAGCATTTGACTTGGCTCTGCAACTTTATTTGTTCCCTCGCTTTCAGCGTGCTTTCATTGTAGCCTTCGCGCATACATTCAGCGGGCGCACGTGTCTCGGAACTTTGTATGGTGTATGCATGTATGTGCGAACGGAATGAATGCCGGCGCTGACCTTTTTTTCTTACACTCTATCCATCTATTTATTACCCCTACCAACTCAAGAGGGGGCGAGGAAACGGCGGCTAACAACGTGTTAGCTAATAAACGAGCTGGTGTATGGTCTGCTACCGTCAGGGGTTGTTTCCACGTGCACATGCGGCACATACGGCATTCTGTGCGCTTGACAGCTGACGAAACCACCACCAACCAACACGGTGGTTGGTTGTTACATACACACGCGCATATGCGTCGTTTCGTTTCAACACACGCCCGGGTACGCCTCTTTCCGTCTAGGCAGCCAGGCAGCCGCTGCACGTCATACATAGATGGAGCAGCCTTGCTATCTTCTTGATTGGAGAGGTAGGGTATTAGAGACTCGCCTAATTCCCCTGATTCCCTAATTCCCCTCCCCATGGCGAAGAAGGCGCAGCTGCGTAGATTGGCAATTTGTACGGTGGACGTTTGCGTTGGCCGTATTACACCAAAACAGAAACGCCCTGTGGGCTGAAACATTTCGTCTTCATTCCCATGATGTACGTGCTGGTCCCCAGCACTCCAATCCGATGAGGAACCCTACAGCCGACACGCGTTGGACACCCCAACCTGGGCACATAGTTTCAACTTCGCCTAAGCGCGAGACACTCCCAAGTAGCAGCAGGCTTGCCGTACTGCGCAGGGTCGACATACACCAGGGCGCAGGGCCCATGCAGGTAGGGTACCCACACAAGGCCAACGTCGGGCGGGGGGCCCACACCACCAGCCGAGCCTACACACCAAGTGTCTTGCGCGCCCCGCCGCTCGTCCCGCACGTGCTTGACACGTTCGGTTGGGACGCGGGTTGAGGCTGCTGTGCTACCGGTATGCATGCGCACCTCTGCTCCGGCCTCCACTTCGCAGGCGCAGCCGGCAAGATATGCCCAGCATTCGCGGCAGTCACGCTGCGTGGGCGGGGACTCTCGGTCCGCTGCTGATAGCTTGCACGTAGCCGACAGTTGTGTCGTATGGGGTTCTTATCTGGGTTTCGGGTCTCGTAGCGTGCTAGGCGCCTCAGGCGTGGCAACTAACCTGGGCCGCTGGCATGCATGCATGCATTACCTGTCTGTCTGGCAGACGACGTTTCCTGCGGACGGGCTCATGGACGAAGCCACGGCGCGCACGAAGTGGCGGTCGGGGTCCTGATGGAGAGCTGCTGGCGGCGGTGGGTGCGCACACACGCGCAGCAAGCAAGCAAGCGTAAGGCGAACGCCCCCTTGCCCTCCAGTCCGCGGGCGTCGTAGTGGTTGTGTACGATCAGCAGCTCTGAGGGCAAGGCTACCTGGCAGCCTGACACCGCTCAGGTCCTTTTGGGGCAGAGCAAGCTACGGCTCGCTGCGGTCAACACGCAGGGCCAGACAGCGCTGACGGTTCTTGCAGCGACCAGCCGCTAGTGGGCAGCTGCAGTGGAGGTGGCCGCAGCTATGGCCGCCAACGAGACCTGCTCCTTCAACAACCTCGACAAGGAGGGTCTCACGGCCCTGCACTACAGCCTCGGAGCCGGTCCTGCTGGGCCCAGTGGGCTGAGCGGCCTTGGCCATGGCCCCGACATGGCCATTCACGTCATCAAAGCAGCCAAGTGCGATGTGAACGTTGTAACCCTGGACAAGGATGCTGACACAGCTCTGCACCGCTGCGGCAGGCTGGGTCTGCCCAAGGTGTGCAAGGCGCTGGTCAGCCGCTCTGCTGATGCGAACATCGCCAACGCTGAGGGCTTGCGGCCCCTCCACCTGGCGGTCGCCGGCAGCACTGTGTCGCACACCCGTGAGGCGGCGGAACTGCTGATCAGCTACCCTCGCTGTGACGTCAACATCACCGTCGCTGCCATGTGCCAGACGCCGCTGCTCATGGCCGTACTGGGCTGCAAGACTCCTCTCGAGGAGCGGCTACTGAATCGTGGGGCAGACCTCAACATTGCGGATAAAGAGGGGAACACGCACGCCGCTTCATGCCGCCTTGCGGGCTGCAGGTCGTTGGGTATTTCATTGTCAGATGCTGTGTCCGCTCGTTTGGGGCCTTACCGTACTGTCACGCACGACTGCAAACAAACCCCAATCGATCACTAGGTATTTGTCGTTGGTAACTTCCTGAAGAAAAGATGTATCAATGTACTGTTTTTCGATGGCTGCCGCTAGCTGTTGCAGTAGCAGTGTCAAGCTAGGAATATAGCTATCGTAGCAGTACGGTCGGACGGCCTTATGCTAATAAGCAAACGGCTGAATGGGTACTTATCGTATGGGCTCTACCTCTATATTCCGTGACGGTTATTAAGAACCCACTGCTGCCTGCAGGTGTCAGCCTTAAGAACGAGCCCATGGCGCTGATGTTGATTACGTGTGGACGGACGGACCTTGACACCAAGTCCTTGGCAGGCGACTCACCCCTCCATATCGCAATCATGCACAAAGCCACCAAGAGCTTGCACGCGCTTGTCAAGCACAAGGCCAAGCTGGACGTGCTGATCGCTGGGGGCTGCACGCCACTCCACAGGGCTGCGTATCGACGCCGGGGCGATACGCGCCGTCACCCACGAGCTGCCTGAAGATTCTGGGCTGAAGGCGGAGGTTCTGTGCGCGGGCTGTCTCAAGCTGCCGGCTAAGGCGATCGGCACGCACATACATCCTCTTCGCCAGCGATACGCTTCGCTCGCACCTGAAAGTCATACCTGGCGGCCAGCTCAGCCAGCTGGCGGCTGATAGTGCGGCCGTCTGGGACGCTGGTGCTGCCGTGGTTGATGGCGGCGAGCCCCGCCTGGTTATCTTCCATTTTGGGGATTCGTCAGGCCGCACGTTTCCCTTTCCTCCGGAGACCACGAAATTCGTTTGGCTGGGGACGATTTCGCCCCCACGGGACCGTGCCGTTTTCGTAAACGTTTCGACTGGTGCTGCCAGTGTTGCAAAACGAAAACCGAATCATCACACACATAAGCACCTGAGACTTTACCGCCCATCAGGATCACCACGAAACCGATGTTAATGAATCGGAACTGAACACCTGGGCACGCATCCAGGTAGGGGCCTTGTGAGATGTTGCCGCGGCCGTCCATGATTGGCGGCAGATGGGATCGGATCCGTACGTTTTGGGCTGTTTG